>JAHLJT010003656.1:124800040-125040559 GCA_031308135.1 Acheta domesticus | reverse complement strand
CCCGCGCGCTGTCCGCAGCCCCGGTCGCTGCGATCTGGACCCGACCTCGCCGTCGCCGTCGCCCTCGCTCTCGCCCTCGCCCTAGCACTCGCCCTCGCTCGCGTCCTCGCCCTCGCCCGCCCTCGCCCTAGCCCTCACCCTCGCCCTCGCCCTCGCCCTCGCCCTCCCCGCGCCCTCGCTCTAGAACTCGCCCTCGCTTCCGCCCTCGCCCCCGCCCTCGCCCTCGTCCTCGCCCTCGCCCCCGCCCTCGCCCTCGTCCTCGCCCCTGCCCTCGCCCTCGCCCCCGCCCTCGCCCTCGCCCTCACTCTAGCACTCGCCCTAGCACTCGCACTCGCCCTCGCCCGCGCCCTCGCCCCCGGCCCCTGCCCTGCCCCCGCCCATGCCCTCGCTCTCGCCCTCGACCGCGCCCGCGCCCCCGCCCCCGCCCTCGCACTCGCCCCCGCGCCGGGTCTCACGCGCGTTCACCACCGCCTTCTTGCTGCTCGCTTCTCACCCGCGCCCTCCCCTACCCGCACTCCCACCACTTCCTCCCGCTGTATTCCCTCCGTCACCGCTCCCTCTTTCTCTCCACCGCATTCCCCATGGCCTTCCCGCTGCCTTCTTCTCATCCGGCCCTTCTCCAGCGCTCCGTGCCTCCCCACTTCACTCCTCCCCTCTACTCACCGCTCCGCTCGTTCACTCTTTTCCTCCTCATTCCCTCCATCAGCTTCCCTATCCCTTAATTAATTTTTCGTTCCTCCTCTTGTTTCCCGTTGTTCTCTCTTCACCCGCTTCTTCTACATCTGCGCTCCTTCACTTCGTTCCCCTTCCCTTCCTTTTCCCATCGCTCTCTTCTCCCAACATCATTCCCCAGTACTTTCCCGTACTCCCATTTCCTCACACTCACACTCCTCTCCCACTTTCGTTCACTCCCTTTCTCACTCGTTCTCTCCTCCTCTCTCTCATTCTCTCCCTCTCTCTCTCTAGTTATCTCGCTCTCTCTCGTTCTCTCTCTCGTTCTCTCCTTCTCTCTCTCTAGTTATCTCGCTCTCTCTCGTTCTCTCCCGTTCTCTCATTCTCTCTCTCACTCGCTCCCTCTCTCGTTCTTGTTTTCTCTTCCTCCTCTTTTCGTTCTCGTTCTCTCCTCCCACTCTCTTTCGTTCTTGTTCTCTCTTCCCCCTCTTTTTCGTTCTCGTTCTCTCCTCCCACCTCTCTCGTTCTCGTACTCTGCCTCCCCTCTTTCTCGTTCTCGTGTTCTCCTCCCCCTTTCTCTTTCATTTTCTCCTCCCTCTCTCTCTTTCGTTCTCTCCTTACCCTTTCTCTTCGTTCTCTCCTCCTGCTCTCGCTCTCTCTCTGCCGACCTCTTTTCTTCCACTTTCCTCCAGTGATCTCTCCCGTTTCTACGAGTGACAGGCATTACGTAGCCGTTGTCGTGATCCATTTGAAGACCGCCATCGATGACGAACAGGTACACGAGATAATGATCACTGTGAGGCAAGAGCGATCAATATCGTGGCGAAGTGTAATAGATTTGAAGGTGATGAGGCCAGAGATCCTCAGAAGAGGATGTGGTGGCAAATGCATTTGCATTGGATGGAGTGAACGAGCGGGGCAATCAGGTGACAGTAAGAGTGCTCAACGGAGGTTGTAGGGTGAGAAGAACACCATTTGACTGATTAGTGTTTAGTGCAAGCCTATTTATTCCTCCTCCAAAAATCTCCGTCTGCGAGTCATTGTCCCAGCCAGGCATGTGCCATACTGTAGTGCATGTCAGAGAATGTGTGTGTGTGTGTGTGTGTAAGAGGGAAGGATAGAAAAAACTGAGGAAGGAATTATCGCTGTCGGTTCATGTCCCGTTTGTTAGGTTACTGCTCCGGAATCGTTTTTTAGTTATTTTTAGGAGAAACGACGGTAAACTACCGATCAGTGCAGCCGTCCGTTACAGTTCTCTTGTAGACCATGATTTCGACTCAACTTGTCGAAAATCCGCGAACATCAGGTCTCGAACCCTCGGACATCTCTCTCGACGACGCTTCAGAGCCAATGGGAACCCTGCCACCAAGCCATTTCAGCCGGAGGAAGGGTTGGCGCTATCGGAGGAGAATCCGAGATTGGTTACAGAAACACAATCGGCAGGAAGCGCCGATGAGGCGGGCGGGAGCGCCATGAAGGCCCATTGCGCTTGGAATAGCGCAGGGCCGAGGGGTGTCATCTACCTCTGGAGTGCCCTCCTGCCCTGCGCCATTGAAGGGGCGATGGCCTGCTAACGCCGCCGCAACGCCGCGCCCCGAGGGCCATCGGCGCCTCCCAGGGGCGGCGGACGCGTTATGGGCCGCTCGCTTGGAGCCCCTCGAGTGTGAATAGGAGAACGTACGGCACCGGGCAACAGGAGATGATCAGGCAGGCGCCCTGGCCTTCCTCTAACACGATTTCACTTTGTCCAGAAACGTTTCCCTTGTGGCAGCAGTGGCGTAGCGTCAGGGGACGCTAAGATGCTGAGCATCCCCAGGTAAAATATTAATCAAAGAAACCTAAATATTGTATCGATAAACTTACAAGTAGTCCGTTGAGCGAAACATGTTTTGTATTAATTTTATGTAATTTCCTAAGATTGAATTCGGCGCGTTATTACAAGCTGGCCTCCGATTGCTTGGATGCTAAAATGCTTTTAGCGTCTGCCACAAGATTGCGACGGGCAATGACGCATGTGCAGACGGCGAGGTTCCCCCCTCCCCTCCTCACTCCACCCCAAGAGATACGCGAGTTTCGTACGCTAGCGTACGACTGAGCAAAGTATGAGAATTGCCCGTTTGTGCACGAGAGCACAGCACACTTGACGTCAGTGAAATATTTTCTTTCTCACTTGGGATTCTCTGCTTGGTCGTGGGCATAAACAGGAGCAATAGTGCTTGCCTAAGATACTAATTCTTAATTAATATCTAAGAAGATGAATTCTTCCTTAATTATATTAAATATTATTTTGATCTGAAATGTATAACTTCACAAGTGATCTCATTGCCGATCGCGCATTAGAATTAAAACTGAGCCATTGCATAATTTCCTTTCAAGAAGTCTCCTGACATAAATCTGTTGAAGTATTGTAAAATTTGTTTTGATAACACAGATACTAGAAAACATTAAAGACCATGATGTGTTCTTTTGGCGTTATTGTTGAGCATCCCCAAACACGCGAGTCACGCTACGCCACTGTGTGGCAGTACACTACAGTAGCGCGGTTTGCGATGGTGCAGCGGTTAGCATAACGGACAGCTGCACCCAACTTCGCGGGTTCAACCCGATCGAAGCCGTGGATTTTTAAGGGCGAAAAAATCCTTCGTACGCCTTCCTTCGGAGAGGAAGTAAAGCCGGCTGTCCCATGTTAGTAGATTTACTTGCATGTAAAAGATCGTCAAGCCTAAATGAAGCCTCTGAGCTAAATTCAAATCGCCGGTTTCGTCGCCTCAATAATACCTTCTTTCTCCGCTACGTGGTGAAAAGAGTGTAGCGAAATTTGCGTGGTCAGAGGGAAGAGCAGGCCTCATGACCTGACTCTCGCCACGTGAAATAAGGCATCAATTCAATTCAATTCAATAGTATAAGAAATGATGATACGGTCATTTAGGCTTAGAGCGGAAAATGTTTAAATTACGCTGTTGTTTTCAATTACGGAGTAAAATCAGTTTTCTTATTTTTATTGGAAAGATTTTATAGGGTTGAGTTTCATGTTCACCCGTTTCTGGGTGCATGCATGTCTCATAGCTTTACTTCAAATAAAGCAAAACTCCAGAGATATGATAACTCTCTTCTTGATTTCTGTTAATCGACCAAGTCTCTCTATTATAAACTCAGTTGATAAAATCCAACAAAATAATAGCAAACACAGCAAACACACCTCCCTTCATTTCCTTTCATTCCCCAGTCTCTCTTTCGCTCTCTCTGTCTCTCTCGCACTTTTTAGATCTTTATTCTTTCTTCTATATTTATCTCATTTAACCATTCTTCTCTCATTTTCCCTTTGTTATCTTTTTTTCACAATCATACTCTTAATTTTCTCTTTTCATTTTGTGAGTTTCCTTTCTTTAATACATTTTTTCTTTCACACTCTCTCCCTTTCACGCTGTCTCCGTCTATCCCTTTCTCCTTTTAGTAAAATTCAATTAAATTCGTCACTTACAATAAAATACCTCTAACGTCAGGAAAACTTTGAGATTATGTAGTTATTGTGAAAATAATATCCGTTGAAGAAGAAATTATTGAAATCTTTCCCTTATATCTTTTAACCTATAAAGTATCCAATTTAGTTGGGATAAATACATGGCTTCTTGTAATTGAACGGTCAACATCGAATGTCGAAAATTACTACATCAACAAAATTTGAATCCATGATGTCTTAAAACTTATAAGCGGTGGAGATATCATCTTACTGTTCAGTGTAAAGGGAGAAGAGGGGAATAGGGCTTACGAGCTACTGTAGGAAATTGTGGAAATAAAACGGTCATCAACATAACAGCTTCTCTCTAATTAGGCCCGCGTTGTTCTAATTAGTCCCAGGGCTCATCTCCTCGAATCGCGCTCCGACCATGCGACCCTGGCGGCCACGGGCAACAAACGCAAAACCACCGCCATACCCGTCTTATGAGCTGCGAGAGTCCTTGGCTCTACAGAAAACTTATCTACCGTTCTATATTTTCTTTAACTTTTCTATTAAGTTTTATTGATTTTTTAAAAATTTCGACCATATTTTTGGTTCATTTTGTAATTAATTTTTTTTCTTCTAATATTCCGCCTTGCATCGCCGTTACATCATAAATCTCAAGGTATTTAGAATAGTTACAATAGTATTATAAGTTGACTAAAGATAGTGTCAAAGTTAAGACATCAGTTAAATGCAAAGTCTTTATTTTAATGATTGAATGATGTTTCCGGGCACGATAACTTCTATGGCCATCAGTGTCGTCAGCGTAGAACATGCTTTATACAGGAATCTTACCTCGCTGGACGGAGAGATCCGAAATTTTGGTTTGTGGGAGATTTCTTCCCCCAGGTATCTTCTCCCAGCCGGGTACCGCTCTAACCGAAACAAGCTCCTGACTCGTCCCTCGACAGGTGTGGTAGTGCACTGCAAGTAATTTGAGTGCAAGGGGAGAGGGCGAAACGAGGAAGGGGAAGGAAAACTCGCGCGCGGTCCGTGGCTCGTCCGAAGCCCTGCTTCTCCTCATTTCCATCGTAGAATCCAAGGAAAACTAACGATCTGAGCAGCCGGAAGCTGGCATTGAGGCCTATTCCGGAAGATGCATGCTAGTATAGGCTTATGTGCCTTTCTTCCAGAAAAGGAATCAATTCTTCTCGAGACAACGGCTGAATTCGACCTAGCCGTATAGCTTGTGATGTAAGTATGTCAAGTTTTGGGAACTTGAAACCTACTGGACTAGAACAACTGGAACCCTAAGGCCTTCCGGTCAGAGTAGCTGAAGCGACAGTGACGCGAACCTCTGCACTGCAGAGGGAGTGACGTAGAGACCGCTGCACTGTAGAGGGAGTGACGTGGAGTCGGCTGCACTGCAGAGGGAGTGACGCGGCCCTCTGCACTACATTCGAACTCTGAGCTTATTACACACTCTTACTGTAAATCGCCACGTGATGTCTGGGAACATTTTTGTAGTAATTTGGCAACCGAGTAACTGTGGTAACGGCTAGTACATCGGGCCGACCGAGGTGGTGAGCGTGAGGTACCGATCGTATGCTGAAGCGACTTTCGTGATTCTTTGTTTTCAGTAAGAGTGACTGAATGGTTGCGTCTGTAGTTTACGCAAATAGTGTAGCAGTATCTTAAACATTGTATCAGGCATTGCGCACGACCCTTTCTTTCCATTTTTTCCACGAATTTTTTCTTCAATTTTTTTTGCAAGGGTAGAACAAGGGGCTCTCAAAAGAATAGTGTAGATCTCGTTTTTGTTGAACTGTCCAAATTTTCAAAAATTGCAAGTTTATTTGTGACATGGGAAAGTATGTGTGGTTGTGGTTAAAATTCACTTTTCCGTGCCCGTTCTCCGCTGCCCCGACTCGTCGCGTGGTGGACTGGCTGCACCCGCTGTTCTGCGCCCGTCCGCGCCTCCGTCCCGTCCGTCCGCGCGCGCAGTACACAAACCGAGCGAGTGGTGTCTGCCTCTCGCTTACTCGCACGACCCGATTCTCCCAACGTAAACAAATGTTCTGCCTCCATTCCTGTCCACAAAGCGCCCACTGCCTGGCCGTGAATATCGCCCCCCCGCCCCGCCCTAAGAGAGTAAAAGTAGGGTAATACGTAGTTATTTAGGAATAACGTGGTAACAATTGGTATTTTATTTAGTAGGAAAGGTTGTGACGCGAGGCCGATTGGGTGGCGCAATCTTAGGAGGGAAATAAAGTGACCTTACTATCGCACCGTACTTTCGCACGATATTTGTATGTAGTATTATTCGGGAAAATTGAGCAACATTGAGCGAGGAGCGTGGAGCGAGGAGCGTGGAGCGAGGAGCGTGGAGCGAGGAGCGTGGAGCGAGGAGCGTGGAGCGAAGAGCGTCAAGCGAGGAGCGTCGAGCGAGGAGCGTCGAGCGAGGAGCGTCGAGCGAGGAGCGTCGGAGCGAGGAGCGTCGAGCGGTGAACGAGGAGCGTGGAAACAGACTTAGGCCTTAGGGTATTGCGATTGGAGAGTGGAAGGTGGGGTATTAGCCTTAGTCTAAGGGGCGTGGAGCGTTTGGGGTGGTGCGCATTGTGCTGTGAGGTGTAGGGCATGGAGCGTGCGTCTGGGCGTAGGCTTTGAGGCATGCGGGGGGCGGAGCGAGGCGGGGCGGGCGGGGGGCCCTTTTCGCTGGCGGATGTACTTTACGACAGCCATCGGAGGCCGCGCGCGACTCGGAAGCGCCTGTCAAACACGCGGCGCCCTAAAACGGACGGAATTTATGAATTGCACTCGCGCCTCCGCCTCGGGTTATGAAGATATTCGCGCTCGGAGGCGAGCCGCGGGGTGGGCCCAAACCAAACAGCGCGCGGCGAAGGGGTGGGGTAGTAAGGGATGAGTTGTTGGGGAAGGAGGCGGGCGGAAGAGAAAGAAGGTGATGAATTTGCAGAGAGAGGGGGGATATTAAGGAGAGTGCTTCCAGGAAGAGACGTAGAGGACGGAAAAGGGGAAAGGATGATGAAAAAAGGGGCTAGAGAGGTAATGGTAGGTGTGGAGGCAATCGAAGAACATCTTCCTCCGCTAGATGGCAGGATCAGGCGTCGACCGACCGTCGACTAGCGGGGGTTTCCCCAACCAGGTACGAGTATATCCCAACAGCGGGGCACCGCCCTAGCCAGGACAAGCTCTAAGCTGCCGACCGGTCTCCCGGCTTGTGTGGTCGTGTAGTGCAAGTTAGCGTGTGTGTAAGGAGTGAGGATAGGACGAAGAAGAGGAAGGAAAGAACGCGTGCGGTCCATGGCCTGTTTGTTCGAGTACTGCTCTGGCACTCGCCTGGTGTTGCACTGCAGTGACATCAGTGATGCTTTGAGCCAGCTCTCCCGGTGGAACAGTTTTGGGAAGAGATCAAACATAGAGAGGGCGGAAGAGGAGAGTAGGAATGCTGGATGACGAATGGGATGTGGGAGGAGACGGAGGAGGAGGAGGAAGAGGATGATGAGAAGAAGTAACAGAAGTAGAAATGAGAGGAGGCGGAGGAAGAGGAGGAGTAACAGGGTGTAGTAGGAAGAGGAGGAGGAAGAGGAGGATGAAGAGGAGGATGAAGAGAAGGAGAAGAGGAGGACGAGGAAGAGGAGGAGGACAAGGAAGGGGACGAGGAAGAGGACGAGGAGGAATAGGAGGAGGTGCAAGAGGAACTGGTGTTGGAGAGGGGAATAGGGGGGAGTGGGCGTGCGTGTGTAAGGTGAAGGCCGCGCGAGCGCTAACGCCCACACAACCATTCGCTTGCAATTGCTCTTCCGCGCGATGGAGAGGCCGCGCCTCGTGTTTCAAGGGAGCCGAAAGGCGGGCGCGGGAGGCCGCTGCGGGACAAACGCCCCGGAGAGGAAAAAGCGCTGTAGAGAGGACCCATTCGGTGGAGCTAATGATGCAGACCTCGTGTGACCTCGTATAATCATTTCAACCGGCCGAAACGGCTGTGTCTCTAACCTGGAGGCCCTAGGGTTCCTGTTCCAACGCTGGCAGATTTTCGGCACTGCCTAAAAGGAAGGACTATTTCAGCGTCAGTTGGGAGAAGAATTCCAGAGGCCGTCTGCTGTAATGGGCAGTTTTCCGCGTGTTGTCCGATTAATATAAGGTGAATGCCAGAACATAGTCTTAATGTACTTAGCCACAAAGTACGCTCAATATACCATTCCTCATCGTTCTTCTCATAGTCTCTCTTCATACACACATTGCATTACTACATACATCGGTAAACCATTTCGTAGCTTAGACCATACCAAGATGGGGCCACAAGGGGAGATACCTGCAGGAGAAAAGTTTGGAAAGCAGCGTGTAGGTCGCTGCTGTATCTCACGTTTCAGCGGAAGGGGACCCCACCTTCAACCTCCGGCTATAATACCCTTGAGAATAATGACCAAGTAGTTGGTGTTCCGGAAACGCTAAATATTCACTCTCTCATATGCATCATAAATGTTCAATCGTGAAGTGGTTGTGCGTGATAGCATTCTAATTGGAAAATTTACTCGCAATATATAACCTAATTTGAAACGATGACTATTTAACTGGGTTTTAAATATCAAGTTTTAAAATATTCATTCAGCTTGCGCTCTTTCTGCAACATCTTTGGGATTATCACTACACATGATTATGCTCTGTTGTTTTCCTTATGTTTATTACTTCGTATTTTTTAAAACGTTATTAGCCATTATCAAAATATATGTGTTCTGAAGATAAGTATTCAGGAGCAGGCAATGATCTTTGTAGCACACTAAAACCGATATTTATTATTATCATTATCATCGTCATTGTCATAGGATATGAGCATTCCTAGAAGTTTTTAATGAGGAAAAAGAAACAAGATGAATTCATTCTAATTCTTTTCCTAATAGCTTTCAGCAAGTCGTTGATCTCCATTCGAAGAAAGACTCGAAAACGACGTGGAAAAGCTTGATATCATATGTACATTGTCGCTTTAATTTTTTTGACTTATCCAAATTCAGCGCATTAACTTTCTCATCTTTCCTTAATTTACATTGTACTAGGAAAACCCGGCAGACGTTCTGCCTTTCATCTCCCTTCTTTCTCCTCCCATAACCTTCTCACTGTCTCTCTCTCCCTCCCTCACCCTGTTCCTGTCGTGTCTGCCGCTCTCTGTCCTTCTCATTCACATTTAATTGCAAATTCTGCACATCTCTGAGCAGGGGATGTAATATTGGGTAGCGCCAGACCAGCAAAAACGTAATAGACTGTTCAAGAAGGTTTTATCCTGTAGATTACTCTGTGTTTCTTTGTTTCTTTGAGGCCTTCGGACTCAAAGAGGTTTTTAGGTTAGTTTAGTTTTTTCATGCCGCAGAACGCATAGTTTAGGGATTATTTAACGATTCAAAATCCTGTGGAATGTGTTGCGGGTTGCATTTGACGTAAATATTTAATTTTGTTCTACAGCGCCATGTAGTGGAGTTACAACAGATTTAACAGCACATAAACCCTCTATGTGAAAAAGCATGTAGAAGTGCCAACTTAATGGAGATTGGTCACACGGTGTCGGCGTTTAGCTCTTTTTTATTTACATAAATACACACACACACACACACACACACATATATATATATATATATATATATATATATATATATATATATATATATATATATATATATACATGTATGAGCTACATATTAAATTCTTGCATAAATACTTTTGTTTAAAGTTTTAAAATAATATTCATCTAATCCTCATGAAAATTGGTCTAGTTTACTGTGTCTTGACATTAATGAACACTACCGGTATAATACCTGATCTTCCTGTAAATGTTCTAAAGTTTGCAGAATTTGGAACATCGTTTGGTAAACAGGTTTCTAATATCACAAACTACCTTGCGGTTAAACGGCTGGAGAACTAAGCTGATTCCCACGCAACTATCGGGGAATGCCAGAAGCAAGAGTGGTCGAGATGAAGAGAATCGATTGAACACAGAGTTTGCAAACTCTCATTTCGCCTCTGCGCTGCGATCACGTAGGGGTTTCGCCGGATTTGCAATTGGCCAGACTGCGGGGACTCCCCCGCCCAATTGGCGTCGTTTGTTTGGGTCGACAAACTCTGGAAACAATTGCTAGTGGGCGTGATGAGCTCCTGCGCAATGCCAGGAATCTAGTGACGAAGAGTTTCTGCCTTCAGCTTTCAGTTGAGTCCATCACTAGGTAGCACCGAGGTACATCTAATCAAAAGATTTTCAGATCTATTTATCGCTCCCCGACCAAAACGTATGGGACTTAACATTGCAATATTTTGGTGGGTTTTAAATGAATTTCCCTCTTTCCCCTGCCTCTCATTCCATTGTTTTCCCGTGATTCACACCATTGTCCTTATCGTAATTAACTACTCATTAGATCACCATTATTGGGCCCTGGTGATCTTAGTAATTGGTTCTCAATAAATAATTTAAGATTGTGTGTGTACCAGAAATTTCAATCCATTGTTATTTTCGTAAATTGATGATACATTTCAACTGCATATAAAGGCCACAAACATACAGTTACAAAGTCCTATTAGGGCGCGCGTATTTTTTGAATACCAGGAACTAAGAGATTATTTCTCTAGCTCTCTACATACATACACTGGTATATTTCATTATTGGCTTGCTCTCAGGGATTCTTTCGGAGCTATTTTTCACGATTCGGACGCTTATTTATATTTAAGTAGAATTTTTTCAGGCATTTATTTATATTTAATTTTTTTGTCAAGAAAATAAGTAATTTTAATATTTTCTTTGCAAGATCTCTGTCTACAAATTCAGAAAACTATTACACAGAAAATAAACGAAAGAAAATAAGATCCGAGTGAAAAACGAAAAAAAGCGTTCATTATTTTCAGTGAGGAAATTATGGATTGATTTTCAATCGGAACAGCTGCAATCGTAAATAACGTTCTTTAGCTGTTGCCTAATATTTTCTGCTGGACCGGCAAAGTACCGGGCAACGGCGCTTCAGCTGCATTCGAAGGAACCACATGCGGTGGTGTAGCCTTTTCTGCATAAACCAACTTCATAAAGCCTTTCTTCCAGGGTCTCGCCTTGCGACGCACCTTAAAGCCGCCGTCTCCCTCATGGAGTGCGAAGCGGGGCCTTCGGATTCCTTCCCCAGCCCCAGCCCCAGCCCCAGCCCCAGCCCCCCCACCCCCAGATCCTGCCCGGCCGTCGTCACCCTCACGCAGCGCCACCCCCTTCCGCAGTCGCGCCGCAGTCCACCTCCGCCCCCATCGACGCGCCCCAGTCGGTCCCCCACCACCTTTCCCTTCTCCGCATCTTCCCCTTCTCGCCTCTTCCCACTCCCCGCCTCTGCCCATTCCCCGCCTCTGCCTATTCCCTGGCTCTTCCCATTCCCCGCTCACTACCATTCCCAGGCTCTGCTTCATCCCCGCCTCTGCTCATCCCCGCCTCTGCTCATTCCATGGCTCTTCCTATTCCCCGCCTCTTCCCATTCCCCGCCTCTACTCATTCCCCGTCTCTTCTCATTCCCCGTCTCTGCCTATCCCACTTCTCTTCCTCTTCTCTTCTCCCTCCCCATTTCTTCTCCCTCACCGCCTCCTTTTATTCCGCACGTGTTTCCATTCCTCACCTCTCACCCTCTCCTCGCCTCTCGCCCACACCCCGCCTCTCGCCCTCGCCACACCCCGCCCAGCTGTGCCCCGTTCTGACTGAACCCCAGCCCCAACCCCAATCCCTCCACTCTATCCCGTCCCGGCCAGGTCCGTTTCCTTCCCCGCCACGCCCCCTTCCGTCGCGAGGCCTTTGGGAAACTCCGCGTCCGCGCGCACGATCGGTTTGCCTTCCCCGAAATAACGCGGCGGAGCGCCTTTGAGGGCGCAGAGGCAGCGGTGAAGGCGGCCGCTCCGACTCAGCCACGTGCAAACCGACCCGGCGGGCACAGCCCCCCCCCCAGGGCTTCGCAACTCTCCATCAAAACCGGAGACAAAGCTTGGGGGTGCTACTGTAGGAGGCGCTAGTGTCGCCGTATACACCTGCAGGTTAGTCTCGCTAAGTTCCGCTCATAAAAAGTGACTGTTTGGTGCAGAAATACGAAAAATTTCTTCTAAATATTCAATTATTCATAAAGAATACGCATAAGAAACCGTTGAAGAAAGCGCGAACATCGACTCTATCTTTTGTAACATTGCGCACCTGCTTGCGTCTCGCGAACCTACGCAGCAGCCACGCATGTTTGAAGTATCGTTGGCAGCGGTTCGTATTTTTGTTTCAGTGAGAAGGTGATGCAGGAGAGCGCGCCACTGTGATATATACGTAGAAGTTGAAAGGCCCTGTCCCCGCCCTCCGGCTGATGCGGCCTTTTCCGCTCACTCCCCTCCCACACGCCTCCCTCGCTACCCTACTCAATCCGCTCTACTCTCTTCGGCTCTGTTCCACTTTCGAACTTCTCACTTTCTCTTCGGTCTCTCACTCTCACTATCTCTTCGTACATTCCCGCCGTTCTTTCGCATCGGCTGAGGTGTCTCGAGGCAAACGCTGAGGTAGGTGTGACGCCCCTGACCGGAAGATTCCAGGATTCGAGTACCGACGATGTCAGGATTTCCAGTAACTTCAGTCGCTGACTGGCGGACAATTCTAGCGTTTGGCTGCTCTCATCCGTAGTTTTCCATGATTTCTCTGATTAATCCAGGTATATTTCAGAACAGTATACTAACGAAAGCGCTATAGATATCTCGCCCTCTTCCTTGCCCTATTCACGACCTTCACTTACACACACAGACAATTACTTGCACTACAAGGTTGCGGGTTTGTGGTATAATGGTTAGCGTAACGAATTGTTGTACCTAAGTTTGCGGGTTCAAACGTGGATTTTAAGGGCACAAAAATCCTTCGAACGCGTTCCTTTGGAGGGAAAGTAAAGCCGACGGTCCCATGTCATAGATTCACTGCGTGCAAAAGATCTACGCTGCGTGTAAAGCTAAATGAAGCCTCTCAGAAAAGTTCAAATCGCCTCTCTCGTAGCTCGATACGTTCTTTCTCCGCTAAATGGTGTAAGGAGCGGATCGAAATTTGCGTGGTCAGATGGAAAATCGGGCCTGATGGCTCGATTCTCGCCACGTAAAATAAGGCATTAACTAAGGAGCTTAGAGCTTGTCCCGACTGGGGCAGTGTCCTGTTGGCGGAGCTACCTGGTTGGAGACGAACCTCGTAGCCGACGTGTCAGTGGCGCCGGTCCTCGCCACTCAGCGGGATAAGTACACAGCTACTTCACGTGATGAAAACATGCACTTCACTTACGGGACGAATGGCCATAGCAGTTGCGCCCGGCAAAATGCAATAATCAATCAGTCCACTAATGTTTGCTTCTCTCACCTTCCCTTATTTTCCTGCTTGGTCATTGCTCGTTATCAAGGACGCAATTCTCGCAATTTTGTACTCACCTAAGCTCCCCCCCACACACACACACACACGTTCCAAAACATCCGTCACCACACCGCGTCAAATGTATGACAAGAACACGTGTTAGGTAAAAAAAGAATGGACAAGCCTTCTACCAGAGAATGGCAGTATCAGAACAATCGAACGCTTCTGCGACTGCAAAGCTTTACATTGCCGTTCCATTCCCTTCAGTGAATAATTCGTAGAAAATGAAAGAAATGTGTAAAGTGCTCCCTGAAGTGTGAAAGATGGTCAAGGTGACTATAAGTCGTATTAAATATATTTAATACCATGTGTATTATAAGACATTGTAATAGGTGTCAACGTTACATTTTTAAAAATTTTAAATTATATGTCAATGATTGGGTCAATTTCATCGTTTGGTTAAATTGAGTGACATTTGTTCGTGACTCGAAAACAACGAGTATATCCTACGTTTTATTGACTTAGAATGCACAGATTAAAAGAACAATAATTATATGTTGTAATAAAAACGTCAGAAAAGTGATTTATCTCCTAGTGCGAATTCGAATATCAATAATCTGAAATGAAAATAGAGAACCGTAATCCAACCACAGAGGTTGGTGACAGATGGTGGAACATCTGTAAAAGTTGTCGTTATTTCCGCGTCGTCCGTGATTAATGTGTTTGGAAGTGTCAAACAGGGTTAAAAATTATGTTTCCTGTCTCTTCCTCGCAGAGCTCGAAACCCCGGAATAACTGATACCGTAAATTTACTTTCCACTGCAAAAACACTTTTAAAGGAGAACTACTTAAATTTCATTTTTGGAAAGGGCTTCTCTCATACATAAACCATATGGAGTAAAATTCGATACAGAATGGAATGAAATTACACGATACAGAATGGAATTACTCAATCTTCAAACTTCTTCAAATCTTTAGCAAGATTTTCCAGGTTATCAACATTTCGATTTTGGACAAAATTACAACTTAAAACGTATTCGTTCCTGCTGCCCCAAAGATATATTTCACACTCCGTAAATAAATTTCTAAATCTTTTCTAAATAATTCTTTCTCTTAAAACTCAAAATTTATAATAATAAAAATTATTAAATTGTAATTAAAAATCGACTTTTTATTCCATGTTTTATTGAAACGTAATCATAATTAGCAGTAATTATTATTTAAATTTATGGCATCTCCAACAAATGTTATGTTATTATAATGTCTTCAATCCTGAAAATGTGTATAAAATTTAACAGGAAATAAATAATATTAAAAAAATGAATGGAATGATTACGCCATAAATATTGTCTCCAAGTAATTGTTCTTTAAGAGAAACACAAAAACCGATATCGAAAGGGGAGGACCATCGTTGGTCTTCTTTAATTAACGGACATGGCATTGCCCAAAACTACTACAGGACACCTGGAAGGCCGAGTTCGCTAAAGCGCGAACCCAGTGGTAATTTTGCTAAGAATACCACCTGAGCATGAGGTATGACACGGCTGGGGGTTGAACCACATTTATAGGAATATTATTCCTAATGAATTTGTAACTTTCAGATGAGAGTGTTGTCTTGGATAGATACCTCGGGCACTTGCGACCGCTGAAACCGTGTAAAATTATGTTGGATGATGTTTTGTGCAATTTAATTGTATGTGTCTCAACCTTTCTAGTGTGTTAACCTTAACTATCCGAGTGTACAAATGGTAACGCCTATTCCTAAGGAGGGGGGGCTTGTTGAGCCTACTCGAGTAATTTGCACAAAAGAAAAAAAATTTATTCTTATCAAGAGATTATATTTCTACTGAAAACATAGAAATACAAATTTCTTCCACCTTTAATCTCAATCTGACACTAACCTTTGTAAGGATCCGTCTATTATCCAGTCAGCCAACCTTCTTTTTAAGATAGCTTTTTAACAACTTGGACATACAGTAACCACTGATAGTTTCCTCTCTGTGCAGGGAACTGTAGGAAGAGCATGGAAGGTCCGAGACCGCGACCCCTCGGTTCTCTAGGGATTCGAACCCCCGAGGTGGCGCCGCTACGGCTTTCAGCTTCAGCGGTTTCGGCGATCCAGGCCGGCTCAGCCGACCTTTACGACATCTTGAGAGCATAAACGGAAAAATAGTCACACTCTTACCGCCAACTCCGTTCAGTACGAATTTTGACAAGTAGAAAGGAGGAAAAATAACACAACCACTAAAAGCACAATAGAAAAACTACGTATTCAATGAAGGGGTATCGAATCCCGCACAAGAAAAAGGCAAATATAAAAAAAAGGATACACATATCTTGTGCCATTGTTGTGGAAAATGAAGAGTGAAACTGTCTCAATAATTACTTTAACTCTCAATA
The DNA here is from genome assembly GCA_031308135.1 of Acheta domesticus. NCBI lineage: Eukaryota > Metazoa > Arthropoda > Insecta > Orthoptera > Gryllidae > Acheta > Acheta domesticus. The sequence continues at coordinate 125,024,669 of JAHLJT010003656.1, read as the reverse complement.
ATGTAGAGTACTACATAATTCAAGTGATCGGAAAGCAGTATCGAGGTATTGGGTTCCTTGAGCCTCCACACCCTCCCCTTCGTATTTCTAGGAGTGAAAGCTTAGCAATAGAATATTGACCTACGTACTGAGTGAGGTATCGTATAGTTCAGTCCCCGGTCGTTTGAAATTGTTGTCCAGCATGAAGCAGTTGCATTTTCACTTTGAAATTAACGATTTACAAAGATCCGAATGTTTCCACTATCCACCTTGCACGACTATACTCGCATTGTGTAAAATATGCAGATGTATCGACATACCCCTGTTATTTCAGAATGTTTGCGCAATCAATGTTTTTCTGGAGGTTTTTTGCTCATACATTCCGCAGAAATGCCGGGTTCTGTTGAAAGCATTCATTATTCAGGAAATTGAAATGGAGGCATATGTACCATGAATTTTCCATTATTTCTACATTGATAGCAATGAAAATAAACAAAGCATTCGTTTACAAAGTTGTTGATAAAACATGTGCATTCGCACTACTGTTACGTAATGTCTGCCGCATATAGTACTACATACCTTGCGTTTGAGAACATTTTGTACTATTCGAAATGTATTACAAATATATGCAAATATTTTCATCCCCCAAGTGTGAGTAGAATATTGGAATACATTTCAAATAATCTTTAAGTGTAACTTAACAAAGAAGGAAACTTCCACCATGATTTGAGAAATTAGTACACGTATTGTTCCTACTGGGGGAGTAACAGACATTTGTAACTTCCTCGCTCCTAATAATGTAAGAAAACAAAGAATTGTACCCGTGAGCGCAAAACGGCGAAATTTCGTCAGAAAACCTCATATCGCCGAGTCCTGGTAACGAACAAGTGTGTGTTATGTCCTGTGCATAGCACATTACTTCCTCTAACACGTGGTATTGCCAGAATTCACGTTTTGTGGGTCTTTGATACCGAAAATTCGATTGACGGCAAAATTCTGTGTCAGTCTGTCTGTAGTCAATTCTAGCGCCCAGACCAGGGTTGTCCAACTTGCAAGGCCTAAAGCGCCAAAACCAAACCCTTGACTGTGGATGCGGGCCATATTTTCATTACTCGGGCGATCCTCACGTGACCCCGTGTTGTTGATCTCGGCAGTTTGCTCGGCTGCTCTGAAACAGACGGGGGAGGATGGAACTATATGTGATATCAGACTCTACCATGCATAACGCAATGAAGCATACTGGAATGATTTTGAATTTCTGAACTGATTAGAAAAGAATTCCTTAAATCTAAACTTAACCTATTTTTACATTTTAGGATGGGTTGCAAAATTTTATCGCCCGATGTGGATAAAATGGAGTTTCAGATTTGTAATGGCACCGCAGGTCGGCAGTTGGACAACCCTGGCCTAAACCGTTCTGCCGATTTCTCCAAAATTGATATTTCTCGATCAACCTGAACGAACTCAAGAATTTGGGAGTTTCAAACGGATATTTTGACTTTTGAGGATGCTTTACATGAAGCTTCAAAAGCATTTTAAAAACTTTCTAATAAAGAACAAAAAATTGTTTATTAAGCATTTTCTTTGGACAGCGTAAAGGACTCTTAAGAAAATTGTGCAGTGCTCATGTTCATTGAATTGCCTAATATTTCCAAAGTTCCAGAGTCCAAGTTTTTGGGGGCGTCTTTCTTCAACTACTTAATTCCAGATAAAGGTTTCCCCTGATGAAATCAAATACTTAAAGGTAGATTTTAAAATAATGCCATGTCCATTTTTTGGGAAATATGAGTAGTTTCCTTCTAGCATTGCGAGAAGTGTAGGTATTTGATAATTGTTTTTAAACAAGTTTTTCCCCAAAACCATTCCATTTTTTTCTTTTCATTTTCTCTTCGTATGGATCAAGCAACAGTAGAATATATGATGCTAGTCCCATTTTCAACGAACTGTCGAAATATATTTTAATTTTAAAATGTCAACATTTCAAAACTATAAAATTGACGATAGAGACTTTTGCTTAAAGGCTTTTGTATAAAAGCCGTTCTTCAAATAAAGGTCAAGTAAATTTCTTTGAAGGAACAACTAGTTTTCGCGTAATTTGTGCTTGAAATTAATGGAATTAAAAAAACACTTTCTCAAAAGCTGCCCAAAATTGTTTTCTTCAATTTTGTGTGCACGGGTAGAATAGGGGTCACTTAATGGTTGGCACGGGTCTCATTTTCGTTTATTTCTCTGAACTGTTGAAAATTACAAATTTGCAAGAAAGTAGTATTATTAGAATTAGAATCAATATTATTATTATATTTAAATTAGAAATAATGCCAGAAATGCGAGAGATGTTATGGAAGTTCGTTTGTCCGAGGTCGATCAGCCTTCGTCCTCGTTTGACCGATCTCTTTGCCTGGTATTGGTGAGAGGAACCAAGGAAAGCTATTGATTACAGCAGACACCGCTAGAATTCTCCCCCAGCTAACTCAAGTTGAATTCGACTTAAGTATGAAGCTATGGAGCGGACCTCTGAGACCTCCTAGGCGGCAATGCTGCAGAGGCAACGGAATAGCCACCGCTTAGCTATCGCAGCCAGTTTTCATTCTTTCTACGCACTCGCCACCACATCTCTGTTCTCCTCGTCCTCGGAGCCAGTGCCACTGACGTGCTCCCAGCGCCAGTGCCCTCCAACTCACTGCCGCCGCCCCTGCCCGTCGTCGAGGCAAACGCCGCCGCCCCCGCCGCCGCCCGCGCCGCCGCCCGCGCCGCCGCCCCCGCCCCCGCCGCCGCCCGCGCCGCCGCCCCGCGCCGCCGCCCCCGCCGCCGCCCCCGCCGCCGCCCCCGCCGCCGCCCCCGCCGCCGCCCCCGCCGCCGCCCCCGCCGCCGCCCCCGCCGCCGCCCCCGCCGCCGCCCCCGCCGCCGCCCCCGCCGCCGCCCCCGCCGCCGCCCCCGCCGCCGCCCCCGCCGCCGCCCCCGCCGCCGCCCCCGCCGCCGCCCCCGCCGCCGCCCCCGCCGCCGCCCCCGCCGCCGCCCCCGCCGCCGCCCCCGCCGCCGCCCCCGCCGCCGCCCCCGCCGCCGCCCCCGCCGCCGCCCCCGCCGCCGCCGCCGCCCCCGCCGCCGCCCCCGCCGCCGCCCCCGCCGCCGCCCCCGCCGCCGCCCCCGCCGCCGCCCCCGCCGCCGCCCCCGCCGCCGCCCCCGCCGCCGCCCCCGCCGCCGCCCCCGCCGCCGCCCCCGCCGCCGCCCCCGCCCTGTCGTCGAGGCAAACGCCGCCGCCGACGACGACGGAGCAAGTGTTTGCCGTGTGTGTCGTATTTTAGGCTTAGGAACTCGCTGCAAAGCCCTGGGAGCGGACCCACGACGCAGCGACACCCACGATTCCCGGGCAAAACGCTGCGTCTTCGTGGAAGCGAAGGTCCCACGGCCCGCACTAGTAGGCGTTGCTGTCAACGCAAGTGCGTTACCAATACTCCTGGTCTATGCACTTCTTGGTAAACTTGGTTTTGCTTCCTCGAATAGTACAGTATAATAAAGAGAAGCTTATATGTTGCTGTACGGAAACGGCGATTTTTTCAGCAGAAATCTGCTTTTTGGCGGCGTGTTTTTTAAACAATTCAATCGCGTAAACCGTAGACAGTATTTTGACCTAATTTGATATTCTCCAATTGATTTGCCTGAAGTTCCGGTCCCTTAAATTTGAAACGATGTTTATGATTCAAGTATTTACATAATTTTGCATTCGTCATATTCAACATTTTTTAAAAGTTGGCTTTATTTTTAACATTTTTATTAAATTTAGAAGAGTACCCTTTTCAAAACAAATAAGGATCAATTTGTACTAAAATGGCAGATTTTCTCCTAAACTGAGATCATTTCTTAAAATTAGATCTCGTACAATTTTAGAAAAATCTTAAAAAACGGGTAGTTTTTGCGTAATTTTGAGTAAAATAGAGGCAACTATGAAAAAAATGCTATAAAATAATGTTCTCAAAACTGTAAACTTTTCCTTAAATTTATTTCTTGTGTAGATAAATAGTTGCCTAAGAAAATAGCATACAACCAATTTTCATTAAAACCTCTGAATTTTCGAAAATTTGATTTTCTTTTTAAATCATCGGGAACTTTGTTTGCAAACTCTGCCTGTTGTAATAGACGTTAAGATCAGTGCATTATTCAAATGCACTTCCTAGTATGCGGCGAATGGAAAAAGGCCTTCCCAACCGCATGGTGGTGTGCAGTTTATTCGCTTGATTAGTATTTCAGGGCTCATTGACGGCCAAGGACAATCGTATCGTAAGTGTAGTGCATCGTTTTATGTCGGATGTGTCGGTGATCTCCCAACCTGGATGGCGAGATCCAGCGCCGACCTATACGTGGGATTGCGGGATTTTCCTCTACCAGGCATCTCCCACTACCTACCCCTCCAGCCGGATCTCTGATATCCGCTCAGAGACATGCTCTGAGATCTGGACTGGTCGCCCGAGATGTGCGGTAGTGTAGAGCGTGTAAGTGTAAGTTAAGAGGTGAGTTTAGCACAAGGAAGAAGAAGGAAAGATCGCGCGCAATCCGTTTGTTAAGGTATTGCTTCGTCATTCGCCTGAAGTTGATCGGAGAAACCCCGGAAAACTACCGATCAGCGCAACCGGCTGCTAGAATTCTCCTCCAAATAGTTGAACGCGAACTATACCAGCGTTATACGAAGGGCGGTTCGAAGTCGTTCCTAATAATGGACTTTATCCACACGTTTTGCATAAAATGATAATCTGGCTAATTCATGAATTACCCACGCTTGGACATTACCCGAAATTTATACATATTCCTGCGTTCCTAGAACAGTGAGCAGAGAAGTGCGCTGTCAAAAGCGCATTCCGGGAAGCAAACGCGTCTTAGAGCAGGGAGACAGCGGAGCAGGGGCGACCGTCGGTGCGACGCGGCGTCAGCGGAGGTGAAGGGTCGTCGCTGACAAGTGGAGCGTGCCCGCATGGGGGAGGGACGCGGCGAGGGCGGGGAGGGGGGCTGGGCAGGGGAGCTCTCCCGGGAGCAGCGCGCGCAAGGCTATTGGCAGGATTTCCCAGGAAGCGAGCTCACCCTCCATGCAAAGTGCTGACGTTGACGATAATCGCCGCCGGGAGACGCCCCGGCCAGAGGTGTTGCCGGAGCTAGCGAGCGCGCGGTGCGACGACGCGTTGGGGAAAGACCTGTGTGGAAAATGAGCGCGGGGGAGACGAGTGCGGCGGGATACAGACACATACGAATACCCCAAGTTCCCTCCTCGCAGCAAATGTGCGGGGCAACGACACATAAGGAAAAGCCCGAGTATGAAATAAGCGAGGAATGTACAAGTGCAGTGAGATATAGGATGCTAAGTACGCTCCAGGTGTGATTATCGCAACCAATGTGCGGCGTGACGACACGTAAGGAAATGCACGAGTGGAAATCAGCTCGAACGAACGAGTGTAGTGAGTAGATGCTAAACAATATCGTCTTCACAGCATATGTGCGGGCGGACGAAACGATGGGAAAATTTGCCAGTAGAAATCGAGTATGGAGTGTGCCGGGATGTAGATAAATACGTACATATACGTATACGAACAGCAAGTATCGTTCTCGGAAGCGATGTGCAAGGCAACGACAGGTAGGAAAAATGCCAAAGTGCAGAAATATGCGCGGATTGGACGGGTGTGGCGGGCTGTAAATGCGAAGTATTCTCTAGATTTCGGCCTCGCAGCCAATGCGCAGGTGACTACACGAAGAGAGATCCTCGAGGAGATATAATCGAGGAATGGACGAGTGAGTCGGCATGAAGATGCATGCGCATGCCCAAAAGTTGCGTTCTTGTAGCTAATGTGATGGCGATGAGACGTATATTTCGATTTAAACTTTCGAAACAAACAAATGGAGTTCCCTGATGTTCAATCACCTTTTACGGCGTCATCCAATCGGCAGCTTAAACGTGTCTGTTGTAGTGACGCTTAAGCTCGCGATTGGTTGATACCGTAAAAGCTGGTTAAACGTCAACGGACTCCCTAATTAAATCGAATAATAGGAAATTACCCGGGTGTAAGCACGCACGGGATTCAGGAGTGTTGCAGTTGCACACGAATGATCACGCGTTTCGTCCTCACACGAAGTGCAGGATGGACGAGTGTGGCGGGCGCAAGGCTATTGGCACAATTGACGATTTCATCCAATCGGGAGCTTGAACGTCACCATAGTGACGTCACTTTAGCAAAACAGAAGCTCCCGATTGGATGGCAGTGATCCCTGCCAGAGGCAAAGTTAAAAAATCGCAGTGTAATGTATAAAGGATATAATTCATTCAATGTATAAAGGATATCCCAGTCATAATTCATTCATTCTGAACTTCCCGGCAAAGTCAACCACTAGTTCGTTGATACTTGGCCATTTTGAATCCTCCGCGGTATAGGGAGGTAGAAAGTGACAGGGGGAAGAAGAGAGTGTCACGTCAGAGACGCTGCAGCGGAGAATCGCCAACGTAGATGCATACACATGGTCACCAAGTTCGTCTTCGCCCGCGCTAAGTAAAAAGGTTGTATTTTCATTATGGAGGTCGTGGGTTTGGTGCGCCCGCCTCATTTGTAAACCAGGCAGCTAATTTAGGTGATGGGGCGAACAGCCGAAATTCAGACTGTAAGTAAAATACATTGGGTAACGATATTGAGAAATCAATATACTCCGCTTAAAAGAAACTTAAAGTTTTTCGTGATTCAACGAAAATTAATTTCATTTAGGCGTAGTCTTGTTTGAGAGTTTTTGAAAGTTATATATTAATGCTTAAATTAACATATAAACAAAGACCGGGACGAGAAGTGCGTTTTTATAACGAGACTTAATTATACAAAAATTTACATACTTTCAATCAAGTGTTACAATGCATAGACTCGTGAAATCAGTAAAACGATCAGAGCGCAATTGCTTTTATGAACTTATAGTAACACACCAGCAAATGCTTCACGTAAACGGGCATAATATAGAGCAATCCTACAAAAATATTTTTAAACACGAAAACTACCTGTGACATTGTGTAAATGCAAGTGAATAAAAATAATTATTTTTTTTATTTATTTAATTATATACCATTACGATAATTCATGTCATTGGTAACTAAAACATGACGTAAACATAGTGCATGGAAGGGAACAAGGAATTTGATCCCCCAACTTCCTTAAATTGTGATTAAAAATAGAGAGCTCAACCTTCCTTTCCGTTCGCTGGCGTCCGCAGGAAGGGTCGGGCAGTCGCGGAGCTGCGTCGTGCGCTGCGAGCGGCGGATGTTGCTGCGCGCTGTTTATGGAGGCGCCTCCCAGCGAAATGCGCGTCATCGCGCGGAGTAATTGCCGGGGAGGGGGAGGGGGAGGGGGTGCGAGCCGCGTGTTCTGATGCGTCCGGCTCGCGAGCCCCTTCCCGCCCCGTCCAGCCCCGCCTCACCCCGCCCCGGCACTGCCGCGCCAGCCCCGCCTCCTACCACCACGCCCTGACTCCCGCCGCCCGCCCCGCCTGGCCCTGCTCGAGGCAAGCCTCGCCCTGTCCCGCCTCGCTCTGCCCCACCTCGCTCTGCCCTCGCCTCCTCCGCGTCGCCTCGCCTAGTTCGCCTCCCCTAGTCCCGCCTCGCCCCGCCTCGCCACGTCCCACCTTGCCTTGCATGCCCTTACCCCACCCCTCCCCGCCCCGATCGCCCCGCCTCGCCTCCCTTCGTCCCGCCTTGCCTTGCCCTGCCCCGCCTCGCCCCGCCCCATCTTCTCCGCCTCTCCCCGCCACGCCTTTCCCCGGCCCGCCCCAGCACTCCCCGCCTCACTCCGTCCAGCTCCGCCTTACCCCACTCCACCTCGCCCCACTCGCCTCGTCCCGGCATACCCAGCTTCGCCTTGTTCCGCCACTCCCCGCCCCGCCCCGCCCCGCCCCACCCCGCTTCGCCTCCCCTCGCCCCTTCCCGGCCCCGCCCGCCGCGGCGCCCGTCCTTGGCCGCAGCGTCCGCCGCCTCGGGGCCCGAGCGTCCGCCTGCGCCGCGAGAGATCCTCGCTCTCCCCTGCGGGATGTTTCACTCACGGCTGTCACCAGGCGACTCAGCCCCCGCCTCACAGCTCCCTCTCCCTGGCTCTCACAGCACTTCAAACAGGTCTCGTCGGCCGCACCTTGCCTCGATCTCTAAAGTGTGATGAAGTGTGAAAAAGGCGTGGAAGGCATTGCATTTTGTGATTAGAGTACTTAGGAAAGGAACTGGAAAATCAAGGGAATTAGGCTACACATTTTTAATACGTCCGATATTGGAATATGGTTCGATATGTTGGGATCCATATCGTTTAGAGCAAATAAAATGTCTCGAAAAAGTACAAAAATATGCTGCATAATTTGTTAGGAGAGGACGTCCTAATTCTGAATTTATATCGTGGGAACCCTTGGAAAAACGCAGAGAGAAATAGCGTCTTTGTGCGTTATTCAAAGCAATAAGGGGTGATCGTCCGTGGGGTGAGTTCGAGCAAGACTATCAAAACCAACATACGTCTCGCGGAAAGATCATGGCTTCAAAATTCGGCAATGAAAGCAGAGAACAGATGTAGATAAATTCTCATTTATTAATAGAACCATACACAATTGGAACAATTTACCTGCAACAGTGCTGGAGACTTTCCCTCAGAATGTCAAACATTTTAAAATTAGATTAAATAAATTCTAATTTCTTTTTTTTAGAATATCTTAATATTAAAATTAATTTTTTTGAATTATTCTTGTTATTTTATATGAAGGTTAGCTTAGAATAGGGTTAATACATTAATTTTATAAAATTGTATTCTGCAATGTTGTTTGATGTTCATTTGGTGTATTTGTCGTATTTATGTATTTGTTTGATGTTTGTTTTATGTAGATTAATTGATTAGAAAACGCTACCCGGAATTATTTGACATATCCTAAGTAGCGAAATAAATATTCTATACTATTCAACGCATCCGTGGCCCACCGCTGCAGCGTCTCTGACTTGTATGGCACTCTCTGCTTCCCTCTGGCACTTTCTACCTTCCCTATACCGCGGAGGATTCAAAATGACCAAGTATCAGCGAACTAGTGGTTGACTTTGCCGGGAAGTTCAGAATGAATGAATTACGACTCCGATGATCCTTTATACATTATACTGCGATTTTTTAACTTTGCCTCTGGCAGGAATCGCTGCCATCCAATCGGGAGCTTCTATTTCGCTAAAGTGACGTCACTATGGTGACGTTCAAGCTTCCCGATTGGATGAAATCGTCAACAGCTGATTCTTGTCAGGGGCAAAGTTACGAAAATCGCAGTATACTCGTTCATTTTACATTTGCGGATGGCAGAATTAGGAACGACTGTTTTGAAAGTGAGGGCCCTAACACACATTCGATAATGCACGAATAGTGCCGATGTCTAACTGCATCTGACCAATGCTGAGACAGTCGGAGAGTTGTTTTTGTTTTTGTCGTTTCTATGACGTCTGCGGAAAAATAAAATCCACTTCGGTACGCAAGAACGCGTTCTGGCATAACTTGATTATAAATAATTTAGTGAATTATTGACGCAAGGAAAAGAAAAAGATGTTATTAATACCATTAGAAATATCTATGGATAGAGCTGTAATACATTTTGTCGTCGACAATACACACTATTCATAAAAGGCATGGAAAAAATTGTTTCTCCTTTGCACATAGCTATTGCACAATAGTTAAGTTCTTGCCCACATCTACTCTGCCATACCCTGTAATTAGCGGACCTGTATGCCGCTCACCGCCATCTGTATCATATCTAATCGATCAATATCAACTGAAAACATGCGATACTCATTCAGTCGACGATGACTTCATATAAACAGATCGCAACGCTCCGTCTGCAAATGTAAAGTGAATGAGTAATACCACATGACATTCAAAGTATCGTGGAGAAATCTTAGCGTTAAGAAGTACACGTTCTCTTGCTTTCCTAGATACAGATGCTCAAATCTAGCTTTCTATTCCTAATTTTAAGCCGAAAATATGCCAGTGAAAATTTGGTTGTGACATAATACATCAACTTATCGCGACTTTTCGTTGATGAAAACTATCTAATTTTGCGTATGACATGTTCTTATCACTAATTTGTAAGTTTTAGAATGTCCACAACAGTGATTGAATGATGCACTGTATTAATTGACCACTGGTAAATTTGTCATTAAAATCAGTTTAATTGCAAATAAAACTTATGCAATAGGTTTCTTTATTCCAGGTGTGCATACTACTTCAAGCAATTTTGTGTAATTCGTAAGGTAAGATAAAATGTGTTGTTTTCACACCAAAATTAAGTAAATACTTTTAAACTTCAATATTTAACACCTTTATGATAAAAATGTAACCGATATTTCAATTGCAGTATGTTGTATACTCTTAGTTCATTGCATCGTTTATAATTACTTTGCTTTCTACTCTCTTATCGTCACAGTCGAAGATGGAAAGATCACTTCTTCCGCACGACTCTTAATTCAAAACCTTGGCACAGAATATATTGACGTCACTGATGTTCTGGTTATAGCGACACGTCATGTCGCAAAAATATAAAATGTCTTAAGAAATGAGTGAAATGCAAGTGAGAAGATCCGATAGTAAAAAATACGTAACAGTTACATAAGTGAACGTATCTTAACTCTATTCCTTCCCATTTCATCATAAAGTTGCTACCGTAATCCACCGCATGTCAGCCAAATCCGTCTGACACACTAACCCCACGTCGCTTTGCTTTAAAGGAAGTGCTTGAGGCACGCTTGTTCGTTTTGAAATGTTTGACTTATTGAAAGAATTGTGTAAACGGTTATGTTCATCTTGTTCGTTATACATAATCGCTCTTGTTAGCGTTGCATGAGTGAAGACGTGTGTTAATACGCACGTAAACATTGCGCGTGGTTAGCGTCTCTCGTGGCCCAACAACATATGGGGACCTTTCAGCCGGTATTCACCGGTACTAGGCACTGTTTTGTTTCTGTCACAGTTGCTATATTGTTCTCGAAATGTGTGTATAATAACCATAACAAAGGCTGCCGCTTAGAGGGGATGAAAATAGTTTTTGTGCAAGGTCAAGAAAGAGAGAACTGCGAGAAGAAAACGCTTGGATTTATCATTCGCACCTTTTTATACATGGATTTTACTTGATATATGAATTTTACTCAACAATACAATTATAACCATTATTATATTTTAAAGAATAAATAAATTTATTTAAATTGTCAAGATTTTGCTGTACGTGAAAATATTTATCGAATAATCCACATATCATCTTCATTTATATTTTAATGATGGTTAATAGTATTTTAAGAAAATAATGCTGGAACATAATGATAATCATAGAACGAGAGAAGTTAGGCGCGAGTTCACAAAACCCTCGCAGCAACAGACCTTTGCATCTACATTATGACTGTGAAGGAGTTGCAATTACATTGGTTCATCGATCGGTAAGTCAAACACTGGAAGTCAGGGAATTTTCGGAGAACTAAACAGAGGACTGTTAACGTCCCTTCCTCCTCCTCCTTCTTCTTTTTCTTCTTTTGGAGAGTGTTTTATACGTACATGATTACATTTTCACCGATGAATTTCAAGTGTATGTCGCAGAAATATCATAAACAAAGGAACATCTACCGCATGTGCGACCTTTTTTAGCCTTGCCCCTTCCCTCTTCCTGCTTACACACATACACACAGATTATTATTACAAAACAAGCATCGTACTTGTCAAGGTAACTGAATCGTTGGTCGTTCCTGCTAGGATTGGAAACTCGTAAACAGCGTCACTGGCAAACCGCGGGTAATATACAAGAAATTGTTTTATCCCGACACACAAAACATCCGGTACAGTAGACCCATTGCTGTGCCTTAACGCATGTTAGAGGAATGGAGAAATCTCGTTAGCCGACGTACGTCTGCGGCAGATCTCGCCAGCAAGCGGGGGAAAGATCTCACGATAAAACATGCCCTACACTTACGGAACTAATGACCTTACCAGTTTACGTGCTCGGAATCATCAACCAATCATTTCCTCTCTTCCTCGCGCGTTTCCCGGAGGCCAGTGTAGGCAGATTTAGATGTGGCCTCCCTTTGCACTGTCCGCTTAAAAAGCCTCATAGAAACCGTAGAACCGTAGCTGTCTTAGCTCTCACTCAAAGCATGCGCGTTCTGCTTAGGCAGGCAAGTTAATGTTTTAGGAATGGCAGGAGTTTAATTGCCAACATAATAGCGGGGAAAATTATTACTGTGTACGAAGTATTTATTATTTTCATTTTAAAGTAACACGTTTGTGTTACTTAATGTTTATATATTTAAATATGTTTTTACGGTAATATTATGGCTGATAAAATTTAATGAACTACTTCGTAAAAAGTTTTCTCGACTCAGCAAAGTAGAAAATACACGATTTTTGAACATTTGTGTACCTACCCCGACTTTAGGTAAAGTTGTGTACAGTTCTTGGGAGTAAAATGTAAAATGATTATTCTGTAATAAGGACTGTTCCAGAAAATTCTTGGGAGGGGTACAATAAGCGTTACCTCTCACAAATCTCTTAGAGAGAAATGTTAGTTCACTTTTACAAAGACAATTTGTTATTGAGAAAACATATTTTCTTGTTTAATGATTTCAATAATTCTTTCGAAATGTGATGCAATTAATATATGACAATTGTTTGTAATAAATTAAGTAATATTAAGAAACTAAATAATTAAACCAGAAGGGGTTGTCTTCCGTGATTCTGGAACCATCGCTCTACTGGAATCTGTGATTTCCCTACAGTGAACGAAATATTTGAAAGTTGACTTACTAAAAATAGAACCGAGCGGAAAATTTAACTATGTTTTATTCAATATACAGCATTTATACGGTTTAATTTAATAAAGAGGATATGTTAGGTAGTTTGAAAGTTAGTACTTCCTATATTGTTATTATTTATGTCTGTTGAAACAATTCCATGCATTTTAGACCGGCCACCAAAAATGTTCTATATTATTTGTTCACCACGTTTCAATTTAAATCATAAATAGCTCAAACCAATTTATTTTTGTTTTAACTTCCAACTTTAACCAAATTTCATTAAAATAAACTTAAAAAATAAAAGTGTAGATCCTGAAAAAACATCATCGGAAGGGTTGAAACGTTATGAAGAAATAAAATAAAACATAGTCGTGGTCATTCTTGGTCTTTCTTCAGTATATGAAATACTTCATAGATTATTTTTTTTATTATTTGAAAACAACTTCTCAGCGTATTGCAAACATTCCATTTTCTTGGTTACCCTCCAACTGTGCTTCTAAAAACAGAACCTCTAGAACCAAATTCACGGTCAAACTTGTTAGTGCCTCAGTTATTTCCGTTGAATATTATTTTAGAAACATGAAACACGTTCAGAATGTTTTCTCGTTTGATCTTCAAAAATAGCCCACATGAAGGAATATTTAAAAGGAAATAATTAGGCAGGGATTTATAAAGAAATAGTGTCATGAAAAATAGTAAGAACGAGGAGCTGTAGGCTACAAAAATACAATACATGCACTTCAAGTGATTGCATAAAAGTTCTCGTTAGAGGGCACTGCAGCGTATGAACTCTTAGGGCATACGTCGTTAGGACGTAGATCAAATGCTCTACCGCGTGAGGGATGGTAATGTACTTGAAGTTATTTCACTAATGGACCCCATTCTCGTCATTCGATGCTTGAATTGCGAAGCGACGCATTTATCTTTCCGTAGTTTGAAACGTTCGCAGAAGACATGATTGCGAATTCGGTTAACGTAAGTTTGAGCTACGTGACCTCATCATTTCTAGAAGCTTTCTCGTCATGTGCCTGGATTGCGTCATTCTATCAATAACACATCCAGCATGGCATCTATCAAGCACGATGCCTGCTATACGCAGAAGTGAGATGAGTTCGTGTTTATATTTAGGAGAACATTAAACAGACACACGAAAATGACATCCGCGCTCTCTCCGTTCCCAAGCCACACACGTTGCTATCGAGACACACGGAAGCAAAGAAGCATTGCGCACATTTTACGAGTCAGTTTAATTTAATCACCAGACGGTTTTTCAAACACTCGCATTTTCAGAAACATAAAGCACAGCTTGACGTCCCACGTCCGATAGCGAAGGCGGGAGCACGTTGTCTCTCTCCAGATAAAGCGTTAGAACATTCGGCGTACGTGCTTCTCGTGCCGAGCTTTTGACGACGGAAAATATTTTTCTATTTACGGCCTCTTTGAGCACTTATCTTGGACGGAAATAGCGTTGACGCGAGCGTCAACCGGAGCGATGTGAACGTACGCCGAACAAGAACATCTCTCAGCGGGAAGGTCTGGCAGAAGGGGAATCTCCAACAAAGGGTGGAATGAATTAGCGGGCTCGTAAAGGACGAGTCGACATTCAAAAATAAACCTGACGACAAGATATATGAAAGCGCAAGGGCGCGATTCGAAGCAGCTCCTGGCGCGGCTGCATCTCAAACGTGGGATTTCGCGAGGATGAGACATTCGTGGGACGAAGTTTGCTCCCTATGGACGATTTTATAGTTTCTGGTGCGTCAGGTTTTTCCTTTCTCGCCCTTACTTCGTAAGAAGAGAAAGTTATGTACGAGTAATTGTGCTCTTAGAACGGCGTATATTAGACACAAAAACTCTTATTGCCTGGATACTGGTGACAAAAAACCAGATAAATATTCTTTTTAATAAAATTAGCAACACATTACTTACTCTAACATGCTGTGTAGTCAGATTACATGTCTTAGGGGTTTCTGACACCATAAAAATCGATTGACGGCAAAACGTTTGAATGTCGTCGCGCTAGCGCCTAAACCATTCTGCCGATTTTCTCCGAAGCTTATCTCCTCGACTAAATGAAAGAACTCAAGGCCCTGCGAATTTCAAACACGTACTTTAATTTATGGGTGTACTTTACATGAAGCCTCAAACATTTTCAAAATGATCTCAAAAATTGCTCCAATTTCTTTCATTAATCATAATCCCGGGTAATGTAAAAGGCGCTTAGAAGAATGACACACGTCTGACATTCGTTGAAATACCTCATTTTTCGAAAAAGTAAACGTTCAAATTGTTCGGCCTCTTACTACTACAGTATTGAAGATCAGAATTTTCTTAAAATCTGTTGTTGAATGACATCTTAAAATAAAGTTATTTACAATTTTTTGGATATATGAGTACTTATTAGATAATTGTGCGTGAAATTAAGCAATTTTATGCACATTATAAAAAAAATTTCTGAAAACAGTTCCAAATTATTTCTTCAAATTTTTCCACGAATTAAAGTAGGAAAGCTTAAAAACGAACCAGGATTCATTATGGTTGGACTCTCTGGATTTTTGAAAATTGATAGTTTAATGCGAGAACGTTTGTGCTCTTGTATTAGCAGTAGCTTCCACATGGGAATCACATCACCTAATGTGAGGGACCTGCTGCGAGTTATTTTCTAATGGCATGCATTTCCACAGCCGCAACTTAACGTAAACGTTTCTGGCAATTCATACACCCGAATGACGGAACGATCAAAAGATGTAATAGAACGTCCCAAAAGTCCTATACATGCATACTAATTGAAGAGAAAAACATGTAGTTAATTCGTAGAAGAAATACATTTGATTACAATTATGATTGCATCTAAGTTGAAAGCATTTGAATGATTGCAATAGCTGAGGCCTTAAAGTTAAAGACTAATTGAATTGATTGTAGCTAACATTGAAAGAAAGCAATAGTCGTAAGCATTTACAGCTGAAAACTGAGTTGGTTGCAGTTTGCACTTAACCTGAGTTTTAATATGCAGCATAACGCGATGTAACGGTGCTGAAATAAAAACCATGGTACATTGAACACAAACATGGATGCAATGTAAACTGGAAAATTGCACAGGTACGCAGGGCACATGTCGTAATCCGTCTGGAGAGGGGATGAGGGCGACGGCTGGCAAGCACAATGTGGCGACTGAAAGACTAGGTATGCCGTGAATTACATTGAATGCCTCGGAAGCGGACGAGGTTGCACAACGCGCGACTTAAAAGTTCATGCAGAGGTGTGCAACGTTGCTACGTATGATGCAATTGCGTGGAACACGTGGTATTATAAATGTTCATGCCGGCGGTGCACTCACAGTTTGTGTGTTCGCATAAGCTCAAGATATCACGTTTTGCAATATGTTATGGCAGAAAGTTTACCATTATCACGTATTAGCTGGGAATGACAGGTTGAAAAGCAACGTATTTAGAATGCATGGTTCACTACAGCACTAACATGTCATTGGATGATTGAATACCCTTTGATTTGATTTGATTTATTTGGTAAAAATCAGTAAAAACTGTATGTGACGTATGGGGGAGGAGATTATCATGCGTACATTTTCTTAGGGTCCAGAATAAAGAGAAGTGCGAGAATAGCAACATATTGAAAAACTAGACATTTTCATTCCCGAGTTATAGAACACATAATTGCAACGCTAAACGATCTGCTGATTTGATTTTTCTGCATTGCGAACAAAATTGTAACTGACACCCTCAGTTCTACTCCTACCACTACAATGCAAAAGGAGTGCTCAACAAAACGTGCGCGTAGTGAAGCTACATTTTACAGTTTATGGCCAAAACGATTGTTTACGTATTATCACGTGCTAGCTGAAGTGGCAGTCCGTGAAGCAACGTCATTAAGACGCGTGGCTCAAAAGTTCATGCAGAAATAAATGGTTAAAGCATAAAACGTACATGCCTGTAGTAACATCAGCTCAGCTTGGAGTAATTCACAGTAAATTGCGAGTTAAAATAAGAGTTAATCATCTCCACATAAGCAGGTGGAGAAAGATGTATTCGCGGCAGATTACGCACATTGTGTGATACTCAAAGCGATGCCACGAGGCGAATCCTAGAAGAACGCCCAATGTTACGAGCGAGCGGCATGGAGTCGGTCGTTGAGCGTGGCAGCGAGCTCTGTGCCACTGGGGCAGGCGGGGCGGCGAGGGGGAAGGGCTCCGTGGGAAAGCGAGGAGGGACGGCCTCCCAACGCTTGAGCCGCTGGCGAGCGCACCTGCGTGTCGGCGGGGCTTGGCATGAGTCCAGCGAGCAGCTCTGTGGCCCACGAGGTGGCGAGACCAGGCGGCCAGTGAAAAATTTGTTCAATATACAGAATGTAGGTACAGTGTCAAAAGTATTCGTACACCTAGCATTTTCGCTTACAAGCGTTGCGAATTGTACCAAATTTTCATAAAAAATCTGCGAGAAAAATAATTATGATTTTTAATCTTGTTTCTGTCCATTCCTAGATAAAGAAAATAAAAAAGACCTGCATAATTCTTGCAAAAAATCCCTCACCAAAGGTTGACACTTTTTTGGGCGACAAAAGTATTCGTACACAGAATATTTTTTTTTATTTCTAATGAGACCGAGAGTGCCAACTATGTGTGTCTGAACGGGAATCACAATTTGTAACAATTTTTCCGCATCGTGGGAATTACAAAATCTCATTCAGTCGTCTGTAACGATCACTAGGAAACAGTTCAAGGTTAGTTCGTCGGCGTGAAGGGTCGCAAAGGAAAGGAGACGACTGCAGAGGAGCGATGAGTAGATATTAATATGCACAACCAGTGTAAATCTCTAAGAAACATTGCAAATGTTCTTGGAAAACCCAGGTCGACTGTTCAATCGATAATAGATCGATTCTGTGTGAGAAAATCTTATTTAAATAAGTAGAAATACGGACGACCTCTGGTGTTGTCTCATCAAGTTATTATTATTTAGAGTAGATATTACAGTAGATATGGGTAGTGTACGGATACTTTTGTCGCGAAGGAAAAGTGCTTTATTTTTATTTTTGTCTTGTGTTTGGAAGTGAAATATTTTTTCTCTCATTGTGTGTGTGTGTGTGTGTGCAATAAAAGTGATTTGGGAAGACCATTAAGTTTCTAGAATTTATTTTTCTTGTTTATCGACCTAATTACTGAAGCTTTCTTGAAACACGACTAGGTGTACGAATACTTTTGACACTCACTGTATACCTTATTCGTGGTGTTGAGTGTGCAATTACAATAAACAGTAAGATTGCTGTATTGCAGCGAGTTCTAACGCAAGTTATAACGTAAAGCGTCGATATTCTCATGAAATTGCTCATACCTGTTTTGAGAAACACATGTTATTTGAACTCTAATGCCAATTTATTCCTTCAAAAAGTTCACACAATTGAGCCTTTTCTATGATTCTTAACAATGGATTTATAAAAAGCTTTAAAATTACCTAATATTGCCCTTAGTAAATAGCACTTCATATAAATGAGTTATTTTGGGGTCGACCATAAATTACGTAACTCTAAAGAGAAGGGAGGGAGTTTGAGGCAGCGTTACATAGGGAAACGGGGGAAATTGGTTTACTGTTACGTAATATTGATTTGTTTTTACATTTTTCAACATCTGAAATAATTACATGTTTTGAGACGTGCAATAAAACATTACAATATTAAGCAATTAAAATAAAAACAGCAATAAATTAAAGTTATAAGATATAAATTGTCACAAATTGGGATATTTTTTCATTACTTTTTATTGAAACTGTCAGACTACGAAAGAAAATATTAAAAACTGATATGTTGTTTATTCCAAAATGCCTTTAAATTGGCGCAGTAGACTCTCACCCATGACGGCGTGTTCAAGGGTTGTGGTAAAAAATTTTCTCACCTAAGGATCCTTCCGTCACTCACAACACTGCCCCACTTGCATTCACAAGGGGGGATGTACGCAAGCGTTGCGCAATTATTTAGGGGGGTTTCAAGCACTGCGTTACGGGTGCGTTACAGGAAGAGAGAGGGTATTCAAAATACTCCAAATTTGCGTTACGACGGCCGCTTTAACGATTTGATGATTTTTACTCAAGGTTAATTCATTGTGAATGTTGAAGTTTATTGTGCACATGTAACATGAACAGGAGAAAAAATCAGCAAGAATATCGAAATTAACAAACTACGTTACCACATTTTTGCAGAGGAATCGAACATCAGTGTGCCGCGTGCATATGTCTCGAACGCGAAATGCGCAGCAGACTACTCCCAGCACTTTGTTTGCAATTTCATTTATCCACCACTCCAATTGCCGCTCAATATGCTGGAAGCAGATCATCTCTCCCAAATTTGCATGAACAAGGTCATTCCAACTAAATTCCTGTGCACTCACAACCAATCCCGCAGTCATAGAGAAGGAAAATGCTTTCATCTGACGAAATAAGTCCATTCCCGTGAATTTCGTACGTGGGAATTACGCAGATGAAATGATGCCGATCCCGCCGCTTCTCAAACGCAGTAATATTCACACTCGGAATATTGCCCAACGCACGCAGAGCTATCACGCACTACACGTACATCGATTGTCACACATCGAATGAGAAAATTATACGGCCTTTAGTATGTATTTTGAAGAGGAATTCAGCTGTTATTTTCGAAATAGATGTCTTTTATACCTTGTGTGATCTTCATTATGCCTCAAATACTTCTTTTTGGTTCTTGAATTTGAAATTTGAGAATTATTTAAACAAATGAGTAAGGAACGTTTTAAATTCCTACTTCTTTAAACTTTCTTCCAGTCCTACTTACTTAGATAATATTACCTGAATTAATATTAACATTTACCGATATTAGTGGTCTAATCGAATATTAGCACAAAATGATCGGTGACATAAAATCAAGCTTTTTTGGCCAGTCATCAAGTGGACTATTAACGCTTGCTGTTGGACTAAATGCCATCTCTCCATGCATGCATGCGACTGTTTGGGAGGGGGTCACGGCGTGTGCCCAAGTATTTGCCTCATAGTTGCGCGCGCTCCGGGGCAGGGGCTCGAAGCCAGGAATTCGTGAAGGGGCGGGGCGCTGGCGGGGGCGGAACCGTTGTCTACGCCGAAGAGAACAACACATTCCTAGCATTGTGTGCCTCGAAACGTCCCCTTGAGGAACACCATCTCTAGACATTTTTTGCCTGCAACTGGATCCCTCGTGAATTTGTCCTTGTTTTCTCTCTTAACACAGTATTTTACTATTATTTCGGGTGTGTAGCTTTATATTCATTTTCAATATTAGTTTAATGAAACTGATATTGACACTCAGTTACCGTGTATGGTATTTTCCCGAAGATTGTGTATAAGAACGTAGAATGAAAGATTCGTTGACATCATTTCTGCTAGAACTCAATTACAAAATGGTTGCTACTGAGAAAATGGATTCAGAATAATTTCACAATAATAGTGAATTGACTTACCTGTTTTGTGTCACTTGAATTTATTTTCTAATGAGGGAAAAATACTTTAGAATGCTTATTTTATAATTAATCCATGTATGTACACAATGTCATCGAAACTTCGAAAATCATCTCTCAAGACAATTTTAAGCATATTTTGTTTCATATTCTCTTTGGGTATTCTGAATGACTTAGCAGCGATAAAGACTTTTTTCCTCAGCCGTACCTTATGGCCTCCTTTCCGCGGCCTTGATGCGATGAAGAGACCATTAGGGGTGAATGCCAGAATTAGAAGGTTAGAATGCGGTAGGATATAGGTATTGTAATGGCTTAAATGCCTACAGCCTAGCCACATAGTTAAAAAGAATTGCAACTGTATATAAATGTGTAATAATCACCTATTATAAAAAAAGAACTCAAAAATATGAAAAAATACTTTGTATGCAAAACTTTCCATTGCAGAAACATATAAACTCTCCAGAAACAAGTAAATTGTTTATTTACAAAAGAAATTAAAGTAGTTGCCCAGAAATAAAAATTAATACATACAATAAAAAAGTCGAATTGTATAAATTGGGTGCTTTTTTATTTCTGTATTAATTTTTTCTTTTAATTTCTGTCTTCATCATTGTTTTCCCTCTAGATCAGATATTCGCAGCCTTTTTCATTCATAAACCGTTGCAGAAGAATGTATTGTTTCACCGACTTCGTTAAGTTTTTTTCTCTCTATAACACTACTGTGATATACCAGAATATTATAGATTTTATTTAACAATATTAGCTGTACATGGGGTGGATAAATGGGTATGCAATATGGCGGTATGCGGCCTTAGCAACGACAGCCCAGAGGTTGGCAAGGTCAACAAACTGTACACAGGCCTTGAAGAGGTCCGGATGCGGGCTAGATAGCTAAAGAAGATAAGATGTGGTTGATTCAGAAACGAATGACTGACGGGGGTCGCGGCTACTTGGGTTCGTAAGAGACGCACGGGTTGGCTAGTGAAGATTAGACAGTCTAATTTTGCCGCTGTGTTTTGAAAAAATAGAATGAGAGACGCTTACCGAACCATAAAGGGTTAAAGAACGCATTGAACAGAACATTCTGACTCTGGGTGTCGTGGAGTGAAGATCGCGGATTCTGACTCTGGGTGTCGTGGAGTGAAGATCGCGGATTTTGCTAGTAGATGACGTGGTGTAAAGATCGTTTGCGGACATTATATTAGGAAAGTGGGACTTGTATATTTTTTTTGTGTGAGAGAAGTAATAGTTTTTTCGGATTCTGAGAATTATTTGCCAGAAGTGAATTCGCGGAGGACTTGCACAGTTTTTCGGATATTGCAGTTGAACTTTAATGTTTCACATAACCAGTGGGAAAGATTAGGAACCGGGAGCGTCGGATAAGAACTGATAAACAGTTTATGCAGTGTGGACTGGACGTGTCAGCAGCAGCGCAAGACCGGAAGAAAGAAGCGAAACTTGGAACCAACAACGGTCAAGTGAGAAGCGACTTCGGAGCGTCGGCAAGCAAAACGGTAAAGAAATACTGCAGTACAAAAAGGAGATAACGTATTTAAAAGGTCATGACCATAAAATTAATTGTTAAAACTTAACGTTAAATAAATTATTGAATTTTGTTCTTTGGAAATGAAAGGAGTTTTCATTTGTCAATCATAATCTTTAATTAGTTGGAATGCATATAATTATTACATTTCAGATTCCACGCCATACTGTATAGTTGGCAGATCAGGTAATCGGCTATCGAGGCGATAACGAGTATTTGTATCCGGACCCATCGACCCAAGCTAGCTGGATGTTTATACAATTTTGTTTAAATTAGATGGGAAAACTTTGGTAGTAATTAATGTAACCTGTTTCTGGCGCCCAAATCTTAATATAAATTTGGAACAGGCCATAATTACAACCACACTCTTGATGAGACGATGATAAAGGTATATTTCACTACACATTCATAATACAAAATATGACATATACGAATCGTAAAGTTAAAGAAAGCCAAATCTTTTAAAGAACCTTTTTATAAAAAATACTTGTTTTATTATTTTTATACTATTATCATTTTCAATTTTAGAAAAACAAACATTATTTTAGAAACAATATCACGTATTTTCATTCCACAATTCGATTAATATTCACGGGAATGGTATTACGTTCCAAGAGAGAAGCAATTTAGTTGTTTTGTATTAGATGAAAACACTCAATAGAAACATAATAAATATAAAACAAACGATTATCAATAATATTTCAATAATCATTAATATTTTATGCGATTAATGTGATCGCGATTTGGATTATACCGAACAGCCGCCGGGGCATAGTCGTCTGTAGGCCACCAATCGACTCTTTTATTACAATTAACTCCCTTTAAAATATCATCGACCTCTAATGGGTTGACACGAACCCCAGTATCTTTCATCTTCGGAATTATTGCTGCTATCCCTTCTTATTTTTTGTGTACTTTGTTCTCTTTTCATGCAAAATTATCTAACAAAGGGAACTCTTTATTGATAGGGGGGATTATGACGTCCGTAATCTTCCCTTTTTCACAATCTTCTACACACAAAATAATGAGTTCAACAAAACATTATTCATAACCAACCTTGGTTTTTAGGGTTGTTTCATTTGGTTTGGTGAAGATTTGGTGGAGAGGGTGAAGCACGCCCAATGGGGAAATAATTTTTACAAGTCCTTGTCGAAATTTGGAATTTTTTTTATTCCCAGTGAAGTTATATTTACCAAAAATGACGTGAGCATTGGAAATAAAATCATTCATTTGGCATATTTTTACACGCAGTTTGCTGTCGCAAATTTCACAAGAAGGTATCACAAAGGTAGGTCAAACACATTTTTACGGGTGAAGATTATGTTGAAGTTGAGGTCGTGAAACAGTATGTGAAGAATGTTTTTCCATTAGCGTTGTTACAAAAATTATCAGTAACAAACTGTAGAGATATTTTTTTTATAAAATAATTTCGTTATGTATACGATTTCTCAGTTTGTCATTGGGCTTGCAATACAATATTTCTTCTAGATCTTTCTTTAGAAACACGCTTATTATTGGTTGATATTACCATCTTATTAGTATAACTGTTGGTAATGTAGATACTTTTTTGAAAACGAAGTTCTGCAGAACTTCGTTTTCCGCCAGAGGCTGCAAGATAGCTCTAATGCTGATACCTAAGCTATCGAAAATATCCTTCAGCTTTAAATAAAACATTGATACCAGACAACATCAGTGTCTCATTCTTTACCATCTTATGCTTCAGAAAAAATGTATTCTGAAGAGTAGTGCTTGTGTATAGTCTAAAAACAAAGGAAATCATCAAATCTGTGATGGGAAGCAAGATCTCGTGATAATCCATGCTACAAGTAATCCCCTGCAACATTTCATTAGTGTCGATGCGTGTACGCTCTATGTGTGCAATACTTTATATTCCACGTAATATAGAATTATAATTTCCGAAAATGTATTTTGATGTTATTTTTTGTGAAAATTATATAAACAAATGTAAAAGATTATTTGCTTAGATATTAAAGAGAAAATTATCAACTTACTATTTTAGTATCTGGACAGTATGTAACATTGTAAATTAGCATATAAGAAAGTAAACCTACATGAACGTTTTAATGTAAAATAGTCGTAACTAAGTAAACTTTCCAAGTTGCATTAGTTTTCAAATACAAAGATTCGATATTTGCATAGTGGATTCTTTTTGGGATGGTAATTTTTTTCTTGCCTTTATTTTTATATGTTCGTAAACTGCATTCCAGAATAAATGAGTATGCTTAGCCCAGAAATCGTTTGTTTCAGTAGATGCTGGAAACATCTGTGTCCCCGAGGCACGGTCGCACTGTGATCAGATCGCTTGGATACAAGCCAACAATGAATTTAGTACTACCTCCGCTATAAAGACATCTTGCAACAGGTTTATGGAACACATAAAGTTTGTTCCACAATTAGTGAAGGTAATCTAGCACAGAACAGAACCGTAATTGCTCAGTTACTATCGTGCCTTCAGTCGTGGTGTTTCATTTTTCCAAAGTCGGAAATATTATAAATCGCTATTTCACTATGCGAAATAAAACTTTAAATCTAATAATAATACAAATCACGGTGACTATTTCACTCATGTCTGTCCGCGTCGTAAGTATCCAATGGTAAGCAAAGATATATTCAAATTAAACCAATCCCAGATGTTTATCGCCATCAGTTTGTTTACCTTTTTTTATCGCTGTAAAACATTTGTTTACCTTTTTAAGATAACGATAGCAATTGTTTCACCTCCAAAATAGCTTGTGTGCATCAATATAATGTGTCGTTTTGGTTATGTTTAAAACTCTGAAACAGAATATAATATTAAAAATTTAGTGCCGAAAAACAGCGAAAGGAACAAAGAAAGCGTGTGGAAGCAATTTCAAGAATTTTGTGAAGAAAGAAAATACAATTGGACAGCACAAACTACAAATGAGGAATTTACACATTTTAGGTAATTAATATACGAAGATTAATGCTGAAGAGCACAAAGAATATGCTGTCAAAACAATGTGGAACGTTACATCAAAAATTATTCAGGAAAATACAGTGTGAGTAAAAATTAGTGCACACGTGTGTTCAATCCATTCGAATCGACGAATTCCGCTGCTAATTCATCTTGTACATTTCCATTTCAAATACTTCCACGGAAGGCCAAGCACTTGGAAAACAACTTCCTGCAACTTTAATGATTGTGCTTGTAATAAATGTTCTTTTAAGTAGCCTTGTTATTATTGTTTTTCGAAAGTTTTATTACCATAAAATTGAAACACATTTGAAATCATTTTCTGAATTAAACTGTTATTCTAATGTTACTTGATTTTAAGTTATTCCAGGAGGCAGTGATAAATCGGAGCTGAATGATAGGTTTTCATTTTTCGGTTGTAATTTTGAGTAATATTTCCCTTTTTCGTAATTCCTGTGATTTAAATTATCCTTTCAAATCATGTAATGTGTTTATTCGTGAAAAAGTCACACTAAATAGCACTCGAAGAGCTGTGCTAGCCGGTAAATTCACTCCTCGCTACGCGAGTCGTGAATTTACCGGCTAGCACAGCACTTCTCGTGATATTACTTATGATAAAACACATTCATGTTTAATTTTCCGCACTTGTCCAGTTGATAGTTCCGGAAAAGGGAGATTTTTAATTCCTAGGTGATTCGTTGTTTAATATTAATTTGTTAAACAATCGTTAGCGTTTCCAGTCTCTTAAGTTGTAAGTACAATGCATAACTTTTGCATTTATTCAATGATACTTCTTAAAATTAATTTGTTAAACAATCGTTAGCGTTTCCAGCCTCTTCAGTTGTAAGTACAATGCATAACTTTTGCAATTATTCAATGATACTTCTTAAAATTAAGATGAGTGCTGATTTGCACATTCCAAAATTAGATATTATCTCAAACGTTTATATTCTATATGTCTGATGACGTGTATGTATGTTGAGAATAAATTTGATTTGAATGTTGAGGATAAATATGATTTCAATGTCTGGATTGACCTAAATTTGAAGCTATTTTATTTTTACATCGTAGCCAAGTACTATTATAAGTAATAATAAAATACTAGCCAAACTCTTGGGATTACATAGCACGAAAGAAAGAACTGTAAGGAAAAACACGAACCTACTATGTGAGCATCAGAGGGAAAATTAAAACCTCTCCAGATTATGATTTCATGCCGTTCAGAATCTTTTGTATTATGCTAAGGCTTACACATTTTGGAACGATAATTGTTCACCTTCAACATAGATCTATTGATTGATTAGCGATTCCGGGCGCGTAGACTGATGTCATTAGTAGCATAAGTGTAGTGGAGGCTTTTTATCGCGCGAAGAGGCGGTGATCTTCTCCCGCTCAATGGCAAGATTCGGCGACTACCCGTCGGCTTGAGGGGTTTTCCACAATATGTATCTCTCAGCAGCGACAAGCTCTAAGCTCCAGGGTTCTCCTGCCAAGTGTCCCAGTGTAGTACTGTCACTTAGTGTGAACGTAAGGGGGTGAGGATAGAAAGGATAAGGACAAGGAAGAGAAAGGAAAGATCGTGCATCGTTAGGGGACTGCTCCGGCTTTCGCCTGGTGTTGATTGTATTAACCATGAAAATATACCGATCACAGCAGCTGACTGCTCGAATTCTCCAAACAACGGCTGAATTCGACCAAAGCTCTGAAGCTAGTGTCCAAAATTCTGCGAGCGTCGGTATTAGAACTTAGGAGCTCCTGGTCAGAGGCACTGGAGAGACATCTTCTGATGTCCTGACCTCCCTAAGTCAATCCCCCATCTATGTAAAATTTGTGGTGAGAAGAGCGAAGTGTGGTCAGATTTTCTTGGGATTCTCTTTTTTCCTTGCTTCTCATTCCGCCAATTATCCGTCCGTATTCACATTATCGCTATCATATAGTCATTAAACTCAGTCACTGGCCGCAATGACCTATGAAGTTGAAGGTCACCTAATCCTGAATAAATTAATAAATAAATGTGAATTTATAATGTCACAAATTATCTTCTAGTTGACTTTGATTTTCAGTCCAAAACGCGCGTGCTTATGCATTTATTGGAAACATTTATTCGAAAAATACAACCTCAAGTGGAGCGATAAAAATATTCAATATGTGGATAGAAGTTATCACTGAGTAACAATATTTTCTATTAAAAAAACATTTTCTGAGGGAAATGCATTTAAAAGATAATGCATATGTTAAATGTTTGTAAAGAGGCTTATATTGCGTGATGAAAACGCTGAATTAGGAGAACAATTATTTTCATATGAAGGAATATCAAGAAATATTTTTCCTGTATATTTCAAATGAGGCATATATTATGCTGATTAGTAATTCCCCTACATAAAAAATTCTGGGAGAAGTAAACAAGGAAAGAAGGGATGAGTGCACAGATTGTGTGCTTAGTTGCACAGATTGATTGACAGACAGATTGATTAGGTGTACAGACTGATTGCTTAGTTCAGTTTCATAGGCATCGTGATAGACATTTTTTCACAGTTTATTTGTTAAATAATTTCTCAATGGCTAATTGGAATCTTAAAATACCTTTTTTGCAGGCAAAAATATATTTTATATTACTAAGCAATGTCTCTAATTTGAATATCCAGCACATTCAAACAGTGTCTACTAACGAAGATCAATTTGATGAAAACTGTTTATAAATGAGGAGTTGAGTTTAACTAAAAATGTATGCATTTTTAAAAATAATCCTGAGTAAATTTATGTAGAAAAAGTGCTCTTACTTTTCAAATGTATTTTGCGTATACAAATTTTTTGTGTAATTTTTATGTAGTTAATTTCTATAGACAGAATGCGAATAAAATTTAAGAGTGCAAGTCAAATTAAATAGAAATAAGATTTTTTAGGAAATGGCATGTTAATAATTATTAAATTCCCAATATTTCCCTCAGAAACGTAATGAAAGCAATTATTAATTCTTGTTTATATTTGGGATTTCGTTTCATTAAACAGTTGGCAAATTTTCTTAATTTTAACTCGTCCTTAAATGACATTATTAAGATTTACTTCGTATTTTCAGGTTAAGTATGAAACATTTCATGAGACACATATGTAATGAATTCGTACACATGATAACATTGTAAAATACATAGCTTCGGAAATGAATAATTTACAATCTAGATCGAAGATAGGAGGAAATTTGGCTGATCTTTAATATAGGTGCAATTGGACCTAGTGAAGTCAAAAGGAATTACTCCACACGGACCGGTTTCAGAATTAGAAATAGAGATTCAACATTTTGTAAAATATTCCCTATGAGAAAAGACGAGAAACGGGCTAGTTTCAGTAGTTGTATTGTCCATAGTGATGAATCTGCGGGTAAGTTCTCTTTTTTAAAACCCAAGGTCAGTCTTGTACTACGCGTTGCTTACACTTCGTAGGTCAGTCTTGTACATGCGTTGCTCAAATCCTATAATTTTGTGGAACGGTATCTTTTTGGTTAGCCAGATGCAATTACAATAAAATAAAATAAAATATAGCCAATTTTTTTTGTTCTATGGATTGCAAATAACCCTAAAGATAAATACTGGATGATTGAAATGAGCTTTAAAGTAAGTTTTTACTGTGTAGCATAATTTTAATTAGTATTTGTTCTGTTTTAATTTTTATTTTTAATTTGTTCGTTAGCTTGTTACACAATCATAATAATTATTACTACTGAAAAATTTAGAGTAGAATTGTCTTCGAAGACAAATGATATTTGTGTCTGTAAAGTATTTTCCTTTTCACAGATGGCCCAGTTACCCATGTTCCTTCCGTCTATTTCTAATCTGGAGAAGGAGTTCCCAATTATTGTTGTAGCCCAGTTACTTTATTTGTAAGTATTTCCTGTTAATTTGCGAGACTTCCACGTGTGTTTGTTTGATCTTTGAATTGGAGCTTGACCTTCAATAACTCTCTTGGCGACAAAAATGTTGGTATTTATCGCTGCTGTCTGAATACAAGAGGGAACGCAGGCTAACTCTGCGAGTACAAAATATTTGTTCGTTATCGGGCAAATGTGGCTCATTTTTATTGAGAAGTGGATTTAAGCGATGGAAATTTGGCAACAAACAGGCGTTCGCACGTGGACAAACACTCGAACATTTTATGAGTTATTTTGAGCGAAAACGTGAAAGTCGTGCTTTTCAGGAAAACGGAGAAAAAATCACGAGCTGTCAAGGAACTAAAAATAAATTCTAGGAACGCATTGAAAACATAGCGAGCAGAGAGCTTGACAGAAAATGTAAACATTCAGAAATGTCGACATAGCCTTTTGGTTGGCCGTTGGTAAAATTTTATTTCACTACTTCGGCTCAAAAGTATAATTAGAATGCCTGAAGTTTTGGAACCTAGGTCTAGTATTTTAACAAACTATAATACATTTACCAAACGAAGAATATTGATATGTATTTTCAACACGATCAGTAAAAATATATAGTTAATGCATCCTGATATACTTTCATTGTTGTTTTCTGCAACACTACAACGGTATATCTTAAGGCTTATATTAGTGTACGATGGAATAACTTGCAATTTTTTGTCATATACAAAATATAAGTTAACATTACATTTTGTGGATATTTGTGATTGGTGAAAAGCTTTTAACTATTTTATTTTCAGAAATAGCTGATTAGTTGAGTGAACAACAGTGAATTACTGTAAATTAAGTTAAATAATCTTTAAAATATTTTCCTTAACTTCACTTTATTGCTGTGACAAAGAGTTTATAAATTTAAAAATATTTAATTTGAAATTGAATTTTAAAGACAGAATCGTAAGAAACATGATTTGCGCGCAGATATTGAAAGAAAATTATGTAGCCTATAGCGATGTGAGAGGTGCCCATAATTCTATTAGACGCCCAGAAATACTAAAAAATCCAAAAGCAATGAAATAGTTCAGATTTTTTGGCTGAAAAATGCAAGTAATGCAAGAAAAACGGACGTAATGCGTGTTATTCCGCCTCAAACTGTGCATGCCAACTGAAGTGTTCTTGTTCAGTGCGTAATTTCTTTCGACACAGATCATTACATTAGACAGCAAGATTCCAATCAAAAGGTGATTAAACATATATTTACATGTTGCGTTATAGAACAGGAAGTTTTTGATAAATCTTGGATAGTAAACAAATGTGGCATTTCTCCACTACGTTATAATTCACAATTTTATTGCAGTAATCATGAATAATGTTTTGAGACAAAATATATTATTTATTGCAGTATTATATCAGAGTATTTTATTTATTGTTTTTGAGTAGTGTGCATGGTTATAAAAACAATTTTATTGCAGTAATCTTGAGGAATGGTTTTGTCAAAATATTTGACATATGAGTATTTTTATGAGTTTTATATGAGAATTTTATTTCTGGTTTTTGAACAGTGTACATGTTTAGAAAAACATTTGTGTGCTTTTGTTCACCAAGATATTTGCTGCTGCAGGCACTTAGCATGAAACTGTTACAAAATTCTCCTCTGAAAATTATACCACAAAATTCTGTACACTGCTGTCATCTATGTATTCACGAGATATGAAATTTAAACGAGTTCTCGAGCATCATATCTCCTTTTTTCAACAATCTGAGGTTGTAACTGGCGAAATGTGAAATTGCATCTTGGAGTCTGGAGCGAAGATTGATAGTACACAAAAATATTCTGAGATATTCTGATAGGATGAACATTGTTGGTCACTTACACTTTCTGTTCTGAAGAGAAACAAGGTTTCAGAGATTTGGTCTTTTGTTTCCTCTAGTAAACATTGGACGAAAAGGACGGTCGATGTCGAGAACATTTAACGAACCAATTCCATAGTGGCAGTGGAGATTTGGGGGTAATTCTTAAACATTAATATGAATCCGGGAGATAACAACCGCAAAGACTTTTAATAATATATTTAATATTATAAATAATGATCCATACACGACATGTTCCGGGAATTTTCAGTGTCATCATACTTATAATTATACTTTGATACTTATAATGATCATGATATTTATAATGATACCATAATTAATCCATGATACTTGGTGCTACTGAAGATGGGATAAGATTCCCGAAACACGTCATGTCTGGAACAATATTCACAATATTAAATATATTACTTATAAACTTTGTGGTTAATCTCTTCTATTCTTACATATCACTTAAATAACCTTTTTACATTGCTGGTAACTCAGGAACTGAGAGTTTGGGGTGGGATTCACTTCGCGTACATAGGTATATACATAGGGCTTTGGCTAACTTGTCAAATTGGAGCGCACTCTACATGTGTAAAAACAAAATTTTTTTTGAACTTCTAGTGACTCACATTACATGTATTTCCTCAAAATTTAACTTTTATTTTAAGCAGAAACTTAAAATCTCATCGGTATTTTTTAATATTTTCTTCATGATTGATAGTTACGTCGATACCTTTACAGTTGGTATCACCGGATGGCCATATCTCAAGTGAATAGTGAGCAAAAATAGTTAAGTATTTTAGTATTTTAAATTATTTTACCTTACGTATATTTGGTATTTGGGAAAAAACGAAAGGGCATTTCGTTTTAATGGACACGGATACGCATACTTCGCGGCCGTTAAAATTTGGTGGGGGAAAAAAACTCGATCGAGTAGCGAATTACAGAAAGCGCACCCGCGCACACGCCAGGCTAATGAAACGATCCCAAACAGTTGTAGGCTGCCGCGGTGACTCATGCGCGTTCTGTGAGCTGACCGGGTAACGCCGTGTCCACGAATGTGATGACTAGGGAGAGGGTTTTTATACCCTAAAAGTCTTGAAATGTGCTCTCAAAAATATGCATTTAAGACCTAAAAAATCATCAATTTGTTCTTTAGTATGCAATTAAAATTAACAATATTTCATTTTCTGAAGATAAACTCAGGAGAATCATGCTTGAAATAACAAGATATATTTTTGTGGAAACTTAATGTAACCTAGGTTACTTCGCGGGGGAAATAAGTGCACTAAAATTTTCATCTTAGTGAAGTACATTGTATGTCTTGTTTCATTTTTTCTGCCTGGTTTTTAAACAGTATATCAAGAAGCTTCCTTCATTTTCAGAAGTAGTGTATCATTTTATAGAAAGTATAAAAACACAAATTGTCAGAAGCTCTTTCTAATCAACGAACGCTTACAAATAAATAAATTATAAATCATGAAACGTTTTAGAGATAAGTCTCTATTTTAAGGAAATATGCAAAATATGCTCCTGTAATTACAGGAATATGCACCAACAACAAAATTGGCCAAATATGCACAAATATGCACTAACAAATTAATGTACTAGCTTTCGGTGTCAGCCAAATGTCAAGATATTTCACTTACCCATGCCCTAAAGCAACGAAAAACTAGTGATGCTTCAGAGTGGCACAGACTTTCCCGTATTAGTTGTCTATTTCCTTGGGTCTTCGCTAGCTATTCGGAAATGCCACATAATCGTGCCAGCTACCATCTATTACCGTCCAAAGTAATTTTTTAACATTTTCTTAATTTTCCGGTTTCCTGATATCAGAACGGAAATATTAATTTTAGAATATTAAAGAACAGTAAAATCTCGTCCTAAATCACAATTTTTCTTGAAAAATTTGGAGCAGTTTTTAAGAAAATGCCATTTAAGCGCTACTTAAAATTCGAAATTTGAAGCTCTTTTTCATAGAAATTTTTTGAGTTTCCAAAACACTTCCTTATACGTCGTTTGAAGCACTTTAACTAACAAAAACAATAGTGTTTACAAATTGCTGGTAATGTGCATATTAAGGGTGTGAGAGATCTTTCAAAAAATTACATTTGTTTAATTTTTGCAAAAACAAAAAACATCCCAAATTGAACTTAACGTCATATTAAAGAGTGCAATCAGCGTTATTCGTTCGAAAAGTTTGAAGAAAAAATTTGAAGCTATTTATGAGAATATAACGTTTGAGCGTTTCAGAAAATGCGGAATTTGGAGCTAGTTTTCACAGAAAACGTTTGAGTTCTCGAGAAACTTCGCTTGATATTATTTAAAGCACATGTACTCGTAAATATAATAGGGTGAACAAATCGCCACCAATTTAAATATTACCGACGTAAGAGACAAGTAAAAAAAATACATTTTCGTAACTTTTGAAAAACAAACAAAAGAATATAGAAATATGATATTTGTCATTTTGTAAAGCACATTTAGCACTATCTCCACCAAAAATTAAAAGAAAAAATTTGGAGTCATTTTTGAGAAAACATTGTTTGTGTAATTTTTTTAAATTGCACATATTTTGGGCAATGTTGTCATAAAACTACTATTTTTTTAAAAAAAATGTACATGACCTTAATGAAAGAACTCACTTTGGAGAATAAATTTTATTTATAGGAAAAATCTCTATTTTCAATTTTGTAGAATTTTGTAGACGCCGAAAAAAAATCAAAGTTTTGGAAGTTTCGAATATTCAGAGTTAACCGTGAAAAGTGGACGTATGCCATTTGGGCAAAATTGGGCATTTTACTCTATTCTTACAAGAAATTTAAAGAAAACATTTGGAGCCGTTTTGGATAAAATTCAGAAATTCGTTTTTGAAAAAAAACACTTTTTCGACAGGGACCCCAAAACGTGTATTCCCGTTGAAATTTCGAAATCGATTTTCCGCACCATTACATAATTTTCCCTATATGATGTATATTTTTCCGTATATACGTACGTATACAAAAATTGCAAAAACCTGTAAAATCATAGCAACTTGCTCCATGGTGATGACGGTTTGCCCACTTTTTCTTCACTTTAGAATACAAGTTCTGGAGGAGACAGCCCATTGTGGTCAAACCGTCGACATCAAACAATTCGACGCGGCGTCACTGGGACAGCCAAAGACATTCTCACACATTTCTCCCACATTCGTGAAACTTAACGATGCTATGTATTTTCCTATATCACATATTAATTTATTATATATTCCAGGTGGTTCAGCATTAATAGTAGTTCAGCATATTGAAATATACAAATTTCTCGGGCAAGGAGGAGTCAAAGATGATTACTTTTTTCCAAGGAATATTTGTTGAGAAATCTCAAAACGGTGATTCTTTACTGACTTTTGATGTCGCGCTCCTAATTAGTAAGCAACATTTATAAACAAACTGTCAAGGGAATTTCCCACTGACGATGGCAATACCTTGCTTTTGTCTTTATTCTCCTTTGACTTCGTGCCGTCCGCTATTAGGCATAAAAAACTCAAATTGAGAGATATGTGTAGTCACAGCTCAACATTAGAGCCAAAAATCTCAATATTATCGTAGCCAGTGTACAGGTAAACTCCAAGCAATTCATGTAGCAGTCATACTCCAAGGAATGATGTTTTGCCTACAATGCGATATCAAAAATGTTGGATGAGTTATGCGAGATTTCTCTTCAAATATTCGTTGACAAAAAGTTATCTCCAACCTCTTTCATGCCCTACAAAGTTTGAAACATTTATTCTGACCATCGTGATATGACATTTTACTAAATATTTTGTAGACATGCTAAGTTTCAGCAAACCGAGATAATATTTTCTTGGCGTGCCGAACACTTTGGCTTTCGTGTCAGGAGGCGAAGCAACACTCGTTTGTTTAAAAAACAGACCATGGTTTATTAATTTCTAGTGAAGAACAGAACCTTGCATTCAAACTGATTAAACACACAATTTCTTTAAATATTTGTTGGTCATTTGCGTTTACTCCTGTAAACCCATTAATACTTCATGTTCGAAGAAATTTACAAAGAAATTAGAATATTATTTAGAGTGGCCCTGAGAAAAGGGATATCTAAAGTTTATGGATAAATGAAGCACATGTGAAATGAAAACTTAATTTTGGAAATTAGAAATACTTTAGTAGAAGTTACACGAGCTAAATGAAGTGAAATGACTCGACCAAAGCTCTACGTAAGACAAACGAGTTGGTTACAAATTCTTTGGGAAATTTGAGTGAACCTGAGCCCTAGGGTGTTTTACTTTAACCGCGGAGACCGAAGACAGGATATTTGCCGTCAACGTTTTTTAAATTATTCGTTTTAGATCGTTTTAAAACATGTAAGCTCATTAGCGACCACCATTGATTTACATCACAGATACATTTTTTAAATTCGAATCAACAGAAATATTAATTATAGAAAATTTTACAATAACTCAGGACATATTAACACAACCTGCAGTATCAAGATTATTTAAAATTGACTTATAACTTTCAATTGAATAAAATATTTCATAAATTTCATTTTTGAAGTGAAGAGAGTTTCTTAGATTTTGGAGGCTTACACGTTTAAAGATAATATGAGACGTTGATAATATTCCTCCATATTTTGGAAAGGTGACTGCGTGGCTTTTTTATTAGATGGGAGTAGGTGAGGGAAGTATGGCAATTCTTAATCTTGTAATAATAACTTGTTCTTTTCTTCTTAATGTAGTGTTTGGGATAGCCGTCAACTTTGACTTGCTTGGCTTGCACATTTCTAATTTGTCGTAACATGTACGAACCATTATTGTCACACCAGCATCTTTACACCACACAACTTTTTGAATCTCCGTCCATTATACATCGCAATCTCGAAGTGTTCAATTTGTCCACTTACTATAGTTGTTTATCAAAAAATATTCTCTCCCACTTACGACCTACACAGTATCGTAAATTAGCTCGAAAATCAATTATCTGGAAAATACAGTTGTAGTAATCTGAATTTTAGAGAGGTAGAATTCACTGGGTTTGAGAGAAAAAATTTTGTAAACATTTGCGCTAAAGTAAAGAACAAATTTGGAGAAAATAAACGAAGAGCTAAATCTGTTCATTAAGTATCAAAATTTATGACTGTAAGATGAAAAAGGATAGTGTGGTGAAAACATCTGACTCTAATAGAGGCACACAAAAGTTCAGGAATCAAAATCCCCTAAGTAACACGAAAAAAGGTCACAAAGTAAAAGAGAAAATGATGTGCTTTAGGCCCTACAGATTCTGAGTGTCAATACCTGAAAAAAAATATAGCAAGACATGGAAAAGAGTGGAGTGGGCCAAAACCCACACGGGGCTTTAGCGGCGGAGGTTGAAGAAGACCCAAAGTGACTGGACTCACCGGAAGCAGCTGGTCGGCGCTGGTTTCGTGCACTGGGTGGAGGCGTCGCCAGGTGACGCCGGCGGCGCCGCGACGCCCGCTGTCGCCTCCCACCGACGCAGGGGCGAGTCTTCCTTCAGCGCTCTCCCTGCTCGGCTCCTCGAGCGTGGGGCGGGCGCGCACCAGCCAACGCTTTCATCGTCCCAGCTACCCGCCGCTGATGCGGACGGGGGCGTACACAACCATAACTCTAGAGCACGGGGCCTCGCAGAATGCACCTGTTGTTTTCACTGCTGCCGCTGCGGCAGCGCTGGCCCGCGGGCCGACAGTTTTATGAGTGCGTGGGCGGAGCGGGCGGAACAGGCGTTCCACTGTCCACGGGCGCGCGCCGAGCTGCGGCCGCACTCATTAACAGCTGGCCGGTATTTATGGTGTAAATCACGGGGGGCATAGAGACACAAATGCGGGAAGAGAGCAGCGTATCAAACGTTCATTAATCTGCGGCCGAGGCCGCCAGGGGGACGAGGCGCGGGAGAGCGGGATCGCGTGCGCCCACGGCTCTGGCACCGGGGCTCGAAGTTGGGACTGGGTATCGAGGATAGGAGGGCAGTTTCTAGGCGGAACGTATCCGCGCCGCGGTTTCTATCTATCTAGGAAGGAAGCGCGCGTATTGTTGTGCTATTAGTTTTGTATTTTCTGTTCGAGTATACCTTGTTACGTATCTAAAACAACATAAAACACAATTTATTTACGAACAATTTTTTTTCATCTACTATTTAAAAATTTCTTCCAAACAACGTCTAACAACGAACACACAAGAACTGCGTTGTAAATCCTATAAGTTTAAGCACCGACAGAGCAACTAGGTTTTACAGCAAGAGAACATTGAAATATAACAACGTTTTATACACGTATTTACGCATATACTAAACTACTTACTTATGTACCCGCTTTTCCAGTTGTCTATTCTAGCGACGCATTCGTCGCATTGAATCATAATAAACAAAACTTTATTTTTTTCAGATATAATAACAAAATACGTACGTCAAATTACAAAAATTTATTATCCAAAATATATCAATCATATCATGTCTAATATTTATATTTAAATTACGAAAATATAAAAAAGCGCGATTCACAAAAATCCATATCAAAACGTGTTAATTCTGGGGTCGGACTGCAGGGGGAAAACCATAAAAAAGTGGCTACGTGCAGCAAACGTGCGAGGGAGGGAGCGGGCGGGGAGAAGTGCGGGGAGCGGACCGGGCGGGGAGGACCGGCGCGCCGCCACGGAGGGGCAGGGCGGGGCGAGGTGCGGCGACACACGACACAGCGGCAGCGGCAGCGGCGAAGCGAGGCGCACAGTTCAGCAGCTCAACCCGTCAGGCCCCCGGCCGCTCCGGCCTCCAACTGCGCTCTCCGGCGACTCCCAAGCCCCCCGCCCTCCCACCGCCCCTCCGACCCTCCCTCCCTCCCGCCCACCCTCCCCTCTCAGAAGAGGCGGCCGCGGGCCCCGTGCGACAGCACGGCGACGCAGAACACGTCGACGGAGGCGGGCGCGGCGTCGGGCAGCGGCTGCTGGAACAGGCGGCACGACACCAGCGGCGCGCCCGTGCGCTTGGGGAACACCACCAACACGACGAAGATGCGCAGCGTCTTGGGAGGGCTGTGGCTCTTGCGGACGAGGTGCACGCAGTCCATGAACGGCGGCGGCGGCGGCGCGGGCGGGGGCGGCGGGGGCGCGCCGCGGCGGGCGGCAGCGACAGGTGGCCACCGACACCCTCTGGCTCGGCGCTGGCCGCTCCCTCCACGGTCAGCGCACGGCCGCCTCAACCAGCGTCTCCGGGGCGAAAGCTGGGAGAAGTGTCAATGTCCGACCAGTTGGAAGCCTTGTTCTTTAAACACTGTCACTGTCTGGGGCGGCGCTGGCGAGCCGTTCCGTCTTCCGGCCGGGGGCGGCCCGGCCTCTTCGCCTGACGCCGGGGGCCGTCACATCCCGAGCGGCGCGGGGGCGGCGGGCAGCGCGGCCGGGAGCCCGGAGTCGCGTCGGGTCGGGTCGCGCCGGGCCGGGCCGGGCCGGGCCGGGCGGGGCGGTGGCCGCCGGTGCAGCCAGGCGCGCTCGGGCGGCGCGGGCCGTCGGGCTGGGCGGCGGGCGCGGGCGCGGGCGCGAGCGCGGACGAGCGGGCTGCGCTGCGTCGGGCAGTGGGCGGGCGGGGACGTCGGCTGCCGACTGCGCGGGCGGCGGCGGCGGCGGCTGCGGCTGAAGCGGCGGCGGGGGCGGCGGCGGCGGCGAGCGTCCGCTCTCTCGGGCCGCACGCGGCAACGCGCGCGCGCGCGCCCGCCCGCCCGCGCCGGTCCGCGCGCCTGCGCACACGGCGGCCGCCCCCCCCCCCGGCCCCGCCCCTCCCCTCCCCCCCCTCACGAGACGATGAAGTCCGCCGCCGCCGCTGCGGGAGCGCGCGAGCGCAAGAACTATCGACGACGCCCAGACGAACGATTAAAGCGGCGAAAACTAGCGGCCCCTGGCGGGCGGCCGCCGCCGCCCCGGCCCTTCCGCCGTGGCGGGCGGGTCTTCGGCCTGGGGGGCTCGAGGGGCCCCGTTCTGGTTGACGCACCTGATAAACGCAGTAGTACATGATGCAGATGGATGCAAGCTAATGTCCGTATCACTGTGTAGCTGTTAATAACAATAATAAGAAAATGAATACAATGAAAAAATTATACAATGCACTAAAACAAATTTTAGCAGTTAATATACCAGTAATAATAATAATAATAATAATAATAATAATAATAGACGAGCTGCCTGCTAAGGTAAGATAACCGTAATTGCTAAGGTATGAGTGCCGTGGAGAACGCCGACGGAAGGATCGCGGGTTCCAGTCCCGCCTTCCATGGGTTTGTTTGTGTGTCTCTATTCATCCTTCATTATCATCATTCCCTATCCTATCCCCCCAGTACTAGCGATCGTGGGGGATAAAAATTGGATTTAAGAAAAGAAGGCTGCCCCGCCCCCAAAGGAGTCGCGTACACTTACCACGGGATAAATGTAACTGAGCCTCGGTAAGTATGGTGTCTGTTCGCATAGTTTTAAGTGGCCAATCCGCGACCAAAATGTAGTAATGGTAAAAACAACATCAAAACCGAATGTCGAAACAATAATTAATAAATTATAACAATAAAAAGCGACCCATATTCCTGAAAATCGAACTGACTTCCTGCACATTTCAATCCCCGCTTCTTAATTACCGCACTTCACAAACAAAATGAACTTCTTAGATGGTCCCTTAGATGGTCCTCAGTCTATCCTACAGTGCATGACACGACGCAACACTACCCTGAGTGAAACCGGGAGTGGTATCGTGGGGGTCTGTGAGACTCCCACGACCCTTTCTTCTCGCTTGTTGTATTTCCCACGTTGGATACACTGACAATTGCTTTGGTACCTTTCTGTTTTTGTATCATGATATTTAGTGTGCACTCAATTTGCCAGTTTAGTGAGTTTTATCCGTG
The DNA here is from genome assembly GCA_031308135.1 of Acheta domesticus. Taxonomy (NCBI): domain Eukaryota; kingdom Metazoa; phylum Arthropoda; class Insecta; order Orthoptera; family Gryllidae; genus Acheta; species Acheta domesticus. Next base: position 124,985,343 of record JAHLJT010003656.1, on the reverse strand, counting down.
TAGCAAGCTGTTGTTTTGTTTGGGGTGCCCAGGGACCCCCGCGATACCTTCTGCGTTAGCTTCAGTCTCGTACACTCGATTAGTTTGGGAACGTATTGCATGTTGTATTTTTACGATAAGATTCTCTTGCAAAGTTAATACTGAAGTACTACTAACATTTTAGGTCATTTTATATGTTAAAAGAGGAGTGGAAGAATATGCCAACTGTGGCTAAAATGGGAACAGAATATCGTTACTCACCGCCCTGGAAAAATCAGTCTGCACGCGATTCTAAAATACCAAAGATAATGTTTTCTTTGTTTATTGATTTGGATATGATTAAGAGAATTACAGAATCCACCAACATCAAAACTGAAATGGATTTAGAGAGGAATAAAAATGATTGCAGCACCTATAAGATAGACAAAGGGGAAATGAAGGCAGTAATTGGGCTATGTATTTTGTCTCGGTCTGTGAAATGAGAGCATCAAAATCTTGCTGAATTGTGGAATGTGGATAATATGGGTATTGAAATTTTCCATTGTACTTTGAATTTGAAAAGTATTCAATTTTAGCTACGAAACATGGGTTTGAATGCGACAACACGCGCAGACCGATAGAAAAATTACCTCCAAATATTAGATGCTTTCCTGATGAATTCTCAGACTTGCTTAGCAACTAAATTATTAATAATTTGTTTAATTACACGCAAAAAAGTTTAATAATAGAAGAAGAATATTAGATTAATTTATTTTTTAATAATTTAGCATATATCATGAAAAGAGTGTGGGGGTCTGGAGACACCCCACGTTACCACTTTTGTTTCAAAAAGTCACGTTACCACTGCAGGGTTAATCAGTACTCATTATATAAGTCAGTATTCGTACCTAAGATTAACATTATCTAAGGATAACGGATAAGCATTGGAATGCGGTAGATCATCAACAGAGGAAGATAATGGTTTTACTGAAAGAGCCAAGAAAGCAAACACAAACATTTTGTTCATTTTTAGATGAACGACGTTTTTCTGATACAAGTTACTTCACTAAACAGCCGATTTTTGACACAATCTCTCGCCGCATGACGCCTAAATGTTTGTGCTTACAGTTAGTGGAATTGCTAGTGTACCACTAAGAATAACAGGAGAGGAAACAAATTCGTGTAAAAATGAATGAAAAACAAAATGTGTCAACTGAGAAAGTGTGGGGAGTGTATATCGTTGCAATTTCTCCCTGTAGACACAGTGTGAGTGGAACGTCACTATCTTCTGTCAATGTCTCCCGCAACAGAACTTCAGTGCAACATTCCGGTACATAAAATCGAGAGCTTGATTGCTAGCGTTATTGTTTCACGTTCTCGTACACTAGGTAGTGCACAAGAAGAATTGTAATTCTTCGGTAAAAAAAACTCGTATTGAGACATCAGGTGCAGAAAAAGTGGATAAATATTGTTCCAATATATTGCAAATACCATTCTCTAAGACATTGAGTAGTCAGTAAGTTTTGTGGGTCCATCATACCGAAAAATTGGTTTATGGCAAAACGTCCGTAAACAACGGTAGTGGCTAAACCATAGGCACAATGTTCAGTGAAACTGATATTCCTCTACTGATCCGGTTAATGTTTCCGACTCCTTGAATTCGAAATGGATATTTTCATGTTTGGCGATTCTTTACTTGAAGCCTCATCATTATTTTCAGAATGCTCTACCGTTTAACTAAGAGTCAGCATTGCCGCTGAGTCGGCAGCCTTTTTAACTCGGAGGTCATAAGATCTGAGTTCCGGTGGTAGCGGATTTTCAACTCTGGCCAGATGGCTAGGTTGCATTCAGCCGCTGCGCACAAGAGAACTCTGAAGGCCAGGTGCCCTGGGTTGTTTTCCATGCTTTACCCGACTAATACCATATCAATGCTGAGACTGTACCATAAGAAACGGGGCAAGGACCACGCGTGCGATCTTTATTTCCTCTTCCTCCTTAGCATATTCCCTTTATTCACACATACATTTACATGCTGTACATAACCACACATGTAGAGAGAGCAATCGAGAGATTAGAGGTTGCCCCAGCTGGGGCAATGCCTCGGAGGGTAATAGCATGGTGTATTGTGGTAATAGGGGGAAATACCCCGCAAGTCGGCCAGTATGGCGGATGCAGAGCTCACCATTCAGTGCAGGAAGAGTATCGCCTCCCCCACCATGTAATATTCACTCCACTAACGGGACTAATGGCTATAGCAGTTGACGAGCACTGCAACATTAGTCAGTGAAAATTTTCTCAAATTGCTTCATTTTCTGTTTAACTTTTTGTCTCTGTCACAACCAAAAACGCAAATAAAAATTACGCATGTCTTCTTGCAACTTTTGCAACTTGCAACTTTTGAATAGTGCAGAAGTTTTAACTTTTTTTCGGGTTCTTCCTACAACTACAATATTGAAGATAGTCGGCATCGTGACCGAGATCGGTAAAGCAGTAGTGCCATAGACATCTTGGACCTTGGGGCGCGGGTTCGTGTCCTGCCTCGGGCATGGTTGTATGTGATTGCTCTTTTAATCTTAATAGTTTCAAACAAAGAAAATGCCGAATTGTGCCACAATTTTCTTCGCCTTTTTACGCCGTCTTTTTTGTTGCCTTTTAGAGAACATGTTCATTCACACCAGCAATGTCCAATAATCTGAAGAAAAGAGACATTGGCCACCTTGTGGTAACACGGAATGACAACTGCACATATAATCCACAGTGTTCACACTTCTTTTATTGCAGTTATATTCCATGATAACGCATGGCTTTCTCGTATCACAGTCATTATCAGGTTTGTCGCGCATTTTGAAAATATACGACCACTGTACTATCCTCTGGAAAGAGTAAAATTGTTCTAGAATCCAAAAGTATTCTACTTCTAGTGTTTTGTTATGTAGAAAATCTGGAGGTATTTACCTACTGTTGTTAAATCAATATCTAGGAGCCGTTTCGACAAAAAGTAGCTTGTGTACACCTACACCTTGCTCTATTCTCTTTCTCTGTATTTCCTTCTCTCGCTATTTTCCCTCACTCTATTTTCCTTCTCTTTCCCTATTTCTTTTCCCTCTCTTTGTTCGTCTCTTTTTCCCTCTCTCTTTGTCCCTGTCTCTTTTCCCCTCTCCTCTCATCAACTTGTGCCGCCTGCTCCTCGTGTTCTCCTCGACCTTGCCCCAAGGCACACGACAACGGCCAGCAACAATGCAGCTCACGGGAATTGGGAATTGCATTTAACTGAAGCGCCATCATGTGCTCTAGCGCCATCTAGTGGAGTTACAATAATTTTACCATGCTTATGTTCTTCCCGCAAGTGCAGTCAATAAGTTGACACATTTTTATCGCAATTGGATGCCTGGTACGGCAGCGCATTAAGCACGAACCAACAAACACTGATTTTTATATATTAGATTAATTTTCTGTATAATTATTTCTCGTGAAATTTTCCGATATTTTAATAGTTATTCTGCTATTCGGGGCGGAGATGAATCCCACAAATTGGAGATAATTAAAATTGGTCCAGTCGTTCTTGAGTTATAAATGATGTAATTAACCTGACTGTTTTATTTACTTAGATTCTGCACGTCTTTGTGGGGTAATATTTAGAAGCGCCGGACCAGCAAAAATTTAATAGAATGTTCAAAAGATCTCATCTTATAGAATACGGAGTGAGAAATGTTTCTTTGAGGCTTTTGGCCTCAAAATTTTAGATTTTAAGGCCCTATAATGCTTCGTTTAGGAGTTTTTTAACAATATAAATTCGCACTGTGTAGCGGGCTGCGTTTGCAAGAATATCGTGTTTTTTATGCTTCAGCGCCATGTATAGTCATTTTTTCGACATTTCTGTAGTTATTCTGTTATTGGAGATGGAGATGAATCCAACAAAACAGAGATAATTAAAATTGGTTCAGTCGTTCTTGAGTTATAAATGGTGTAACTAACACAACTTTGTTTTAGATATGTATATATAGAAGATGAACAAATTGTCACTAAAGCATATATTAACGACACGAGAGACAAGTCAAAACTAGTGGTGCTACAGAATTGCACACACTTTCCCGCATTAGTTTTCTCTTTCCTTTGGTCTCACCTAGCAATTCGGACTTGACACATATTCTACCAGCTGCCATCTATCGCCGCCCAAATGACGTTTTTAAACATTTTCTTAATTTTTCGGTTTCTTAATGTTTAACGGAAATATTATTTTAAGAATTAAAAAAAGTAAAACCTCGTCCTAAATGTCAATTTTTTAAAACAAAGTAGAGCCTTTTTAAGAGATTTGCGTTTCATCACTACTATATATGCCGAATTTGAAGCTCTTTTTCACAGCAATCTTTTGTTTTCAAAAAATTTGATTTTATTATTAATTATTATTTTTATTATTATTTGACTTTATTTGAAGTTATTTAGAGCTCTTTAACTCAGAAATACAATAGTGTTTACAAATTGTAGAAAACGTGCATATTAATGGTGTGAAAAATCTTTAAAAAAAGTTATTTGTGTAATTTAAAACAAAACAAAACAAGAGTGCAATTGACATTATTTGAAGCACATGTTCTCGTAAATATAATAATGTGAACAAATCGTCGCTAATGTAAATATTAACGACGTGAGATACATGTCAAAAACATTATATTTTTGTAATTTTTGGAAAAGCAAAGCATATAGCAAAATGGTGTTTGTGTCATCTCAGAGTACATCCCTTCCAAAATTTTAAAGAAAAATTTTAGAGCTTTTTTTTGAGAAAATCTAGTTTTGTAATTTTTTCAAATTGGACATTTTGCACGCAATATTGCGCGGAAACTACTAACATTTTCAAAAAAATGTACATGACCTTAATGAAAGAGCGGCATGCGGGGTCCGGCGCGCCTGCTCGAGGGTTAATGATGAGCGATTGAATTGTAACAGTACGTTAAGTTGGAAATGACACCTTGATATGAGGCCGAGCGCGTCATACAGGCCTAACCTACACTGACATAAAATGGTGTTGTAGAGTTTTGAAGTTTCACCTGAAGTTTGATAATTTTTACTTTCTCTCCTTACAAATGCTTTGTAAGAAGAGAACGTTGTGTAATCGTGCGGCGAAAAAAGGCGAATTTTCGCCAGAAAACGCTTATATCTCCGGTCTGGAAACGACAAAGTTAATAAATTCTATTGATAAATTTTGGAAAAAACTATCTCGTGGTGTAGCCAAAATCCCTGTTTTGTTGCTCCTTGATACTGAAAAATTGATTGACGGCAAAATGTCCGTCCGTCTGTCCGTCCATCTGTAGTCAATGCTACCACGTAAACCTTTCAGCCGATTTTCTTCAAAATTGATATTCCCCAATCGATTTGGCTGATCTCGAGGCTATCGGAATTTGAAACCGATATTTTAACTTTGGGGGTTTCTTTACATGAAACCGTTGGACATTTTCAAAGTTTTCAAAAAATGGCTCCAAATTTTTTGATTAAATTTTATTGTCAAATAGTGCAAAGGACGTTTATCAGAATGATGAAGGTGTCATTTTCGTTGATGTCTCCAATTCTTCGAAAATTGCAAAAAACAATTTCAAAACTGCAAAATTGAAGGTAGAGATTTTACACACACAATTACTTTACCGTAACTATTTACGAGCCTAACTGCAAAACGAAGATTTTAAAGGTGGGGCCATTTTGGCATTGAGCGTTCTTTTTATAAAGGTTGTCCAAATAATGTTCTCGAATTGGGAGGGAACCACACAAGTTTTACATTATATAGAATAATGCGGGGATGATAAGTGGTATTGTCTAGAAACAGTCAGACATTTCTGTTTTTGTTTCGTCTTCTCGTCAAATATAGACAACTTCTCAAATTGTATAAGTTATGCAGGCCTCTTGTTGAACCACAAGTAAACCGGCACGACAAAAAGTTTCTTTGTTCGTGTAAATACTCTTAATTTTCTCACTAGTATTTAACGTTTTCAATTTGCTACCATAAACTCTTCAATAACGCAACGCTTGCTTATGAAGATCAGTTCTAAACATGTCTTTTAGATAAGAGCACCGTCGACGAGCAAATGAACCACCACAGCGCTGAGTGCCCCGCAGTAAATGTCTGATGTTTGGGAATTAGGAGGAGGTAGCTGTGTGTTCGAACAATCGCATACATTTTGTTTCTTAAGAATATTTCTTGAAAGAGGGTAATCTGCAGCATGTAATTTACGACCGATTCGCAAACGACGGGATTTTAATTCTTGCCTTGGCAACATTTACCTTGATAACGGAGGATGCAATGGTGCAAACAAAAATAAACAAGTTTTTAAAATATTTCCAGGAAACAAACTAATTTATGAAATCATATATAAGAATTGATATTTTTAGCTTAGTGAATAGGCATGGACTCTGCTGAAGGAAACCATAATATTCACAGACTTCTCCCACCCAACTTAATCCGTGGCACTCACTCTACCTTAATCTTCCAAAGCATGCACCACCTACGGATGATAAGCATGCATCAGTCTCCATCACCCACGATGGTCTCTCTCTTTGAAGTCAGATGATTAAATTTAAAACAGTTATTAATGTCGTATTCAGAATTGTACGTAGATAAGTCAAAAAGTATCTGCAATTTTGCTCTAATTGTCTTTGGTTTGATTCTTCGGCTTTGTGTGTTGCCTAACAACTAGATGGGACTGTTGTCTTTGCCTGTAGGAGGTTTCAGCGTTATCTGATCAGTCAGTCTTGGCCTATTGTGGTGTAAAGATGGCTACAGCACTCTCTGTTTGCGCCAAAGAAGAAGTAATTCCGTAATCCGTTTTTTTATGGTTTAAAGGTGTACTAGGGGCGGAAATCCATAGCAGGTTTTCAACACAATACGGGCAAAATGTTCCACCATAGAGAAGTATTTACCAGTTCCCAGAACAATGGTCGAACTAGCGTCAAGAAAGAGTGAAGAACGGCAGCAACTGGAGAAGAAAGAAGCTATGGGTTCCAAAACAACTTAATGAAGAGCTCAAGCGCAATCGTGTGAGAATCGTGTGTTCGAGCATCCTGTGCACAGTCCTAATCTCGCCCCGTCGGAATACCATCTGTTTGGTCCGTCGATTCTGTTCCGATTAACAGTTCAAAGAAGTGGTGCATGCGCTCCTTATTTCACAATCAAAAATCTTTTTTTCAGAAGGTATCGGAAAGCTTGTGCAAAGATGGGCCAAGTGTATATAAAATGACTATGTTAAAAAATGATATCAATAAAAATTGTGTATTCTTTATATAATAAATTATAAACATTGATTGCAGATACTTATTAACTTACCCTCGTATATATCATTCTACTGAAAATCCACTTCCGTTTCCGAGTTAACCAGTTTTACGGCCTATTCAGTGTTTTTGATTTAAAAAAATAGCCCGTTCTGAGATTTTATTCTGAAGAAAACGGTTTTAACCTGAACTAAAAAATGCTTAATGAAGGTTTTAGTGTTATTGTTAAATTGAGTCTTAAGAGATATTTTTGTGTAAGTGCTAAAAAGTTGGTTTTCTCAATTGATAATTGAAATTCTTGAGGTTTTGCTAATTTATTTAAAAAACAACGTACAAGTCATTCAATAAAAACGTTATTACATTACTTTCTGTAGTCTGTGGTTATTACTATTTTCATGAAATAAACGAAATAATCGGTAAAACGGTTCCTATAGAAAAAATCAAAGAAATGTTGGATCCCAAATAAATGTGACAGAACAATTTCGACGTGAAGCCCGCGCAGCGGTAGAGAAGGGATTAGTACACCGGGAGAAACAAATGAAAAAGTGATCGATAAAGGAGAGTCGTCCGAGACGATTTTTTCTTTCTCACACAGAGGAACGAGACAGAAGGTCAGGGGAGAAAGCACTGCACGTTTCAGAGGGTGGCAGAGGAAGGAGTGAGTATTGAATGGAGGAGGATAGCAAAAGATAGCGTAGCGTAGGAAAAATGTTGAAAGGAGTTGGAGTGAGTATTTGAGGGAGGATGTCGTATGTTAAAAGGAGACGGGGGTATGAATATTGGAGAGAGGAGAACGAGAGCAGGTGAAGACTTGAATGTAGGGGGGAGGAGGTTAGGAGATGGCGTGTACGGAAAGTTATGTATGGCTGCACGAAAAATGGGGAATTTTGGTCAGAAAAAATTCGTGGCCGTGCCGTAATAACTAAAGAGTGGATAAATCCAATTGCTAAATTAAGAAAAAAATCCCCCTAACACGTGTTTTGTAAGTTATTGATACCGAAAAACCAATTGAAACCAAAACGTCTGTCCGGTGTATGTGAACAACACTAGCGCCTAAACTATGCGTATGATTTTTTCCAAATTGAAGAAACCTCTATCTATCTCGCCAGAGTGAAAGCTCTGATATTTTGGAAAATATTCATTAATTTTTGGAAGTACTTTACATGAAGCCCCCCGCACATCTTCGAAATTTTCTCGAAAACAGCTCCAAATTTTTTCTTTAAATTTCTTGCAAGAATAAAGTAAAATATACTTATTAAGGCGGCATAGATCCGATTTTCACGGTTTACTCTGAATTTTTGAAAATGCAAAAGTTTGAATTTTATGCGTTTTCCTCCAACTACAAAATTGCAGAAAAAGATTTTTCCTTCAAATAAAATTTGTTCTTCATAGTGAGTTTTTTTCTTTAAGGTTATGTACATTTTTCCGAAAATTTTAGTACTTTTCGCGCAATATTGCGTCTAATATGTGCAAAACTAGCTCAAAATTCCGCATTTTCAGAAACGTTCAAACGCCATTTTCTCCTAAATGGCTCTAAATTGTTTTTTCAAACTTTTGGAACAGATTTTACTCTTATGACGTAAAGTTCATTTTGTGGTATTTTTTGTTTTTTCAAAAATTACGCTAATGTAATTTTTTGAAAACTCAAAACTTTTCTGTGATATAGAGCTTCAAATTTCGCATTTTTAGTTGCTCTTATACGCCATTGCCAAACCGTCAATTAAGAAAATGTCAAGAAAATGTACTTAGGTCGGCAATACATGGCAGTTGGCAAGACTATGTGGCAATTCGATATAGCTAGCTCAGACCCAAGGAAATAGAAAACTATTACGGGAAAGCCTGTACCATTCTGTAGCTCCACCAGTTTTCTTAAATATATGGGAATGAATATAAGCAATGACGGGTGGTGGTGAGAGGGAGGCTGTTAATGAAACGTAGGGATCAAACTGTCATTTACGGAGCGGTTGTTGTGTTTGCGCGTTGTGTTCCTTGCGGCTTTGGTGGTGTAATGGCTAGCGTATTGGATTGTTATACCCAAGTTTGCAGGTTGAAACCCTATCAAAGCCGTGTATTTTTAGGGCAAAAAAATCCTTTGTACGCATTCGGCTGTCCCATACTGCAGAATACTGCATGTAAAAGATGCCTAAGTCACGAAGAAGCCTCTGAGCTAAATTAAAACCGCCTGCTGCGTTACCCACTTCACTCTCCGTTATATTCCGAAAGAAGAAGAGAGAGATTTGCGAGGTCAGACGGAAGAGTCTTGCCACGTATGTAAGGTATCGTTAAGTTGAATTGAATTGCATTGAATGGCGTGGGAGTGGTCCGAGTTGCAAGGAAAGAGCATGTTTGGTTCCCATACCACCAAGAAATCGAAGAAAATAGTACAATTTTAAGTAACTTGTGTAAAAATTGAATCTGTGGAGCAGTAATTATATGCTTCCGGACGAAGTGACTGAAAAGCTGGAGTTCAGAAATATAAAATGTGTATACCAAAGAGACTTTCCTATGAGTGGCGTATATTATTTTTTATCGCGAATTCATTGAATAATTCAAATTTATAGACTGTGTCTATAAACACACAATATGCGAGACCATGTTGACTTAAGTCGTTTTGTTAACTTTCTTGTCCCCAATGCCGTATTTACTTTTCCCTACGGGTGCCGCAAATATACTCGCCGTATGCGTGCCTCAATATAATACTTTCTAATTAATAAACAGTAGATTCCAAGCGTGAAGCTATAAACTGTAGTTTTGTAATGAAAACACGCAGTGAAAACTTTTGTTTCACACGGTGTTGGCTCTAAAATCGAGAAATATAATTCTTTTCTGACGTTAGCTGGACGTCACTTTTCTTATTAAAAAATCATTACTTATTCGTTAACATATGTCTCAATATAATCCGTCATCGTCCACTCTCTTAATATACATTAAATTAATAATAGATATATTTTCTACTGAAAATATATATATATTTATTTCTTTTGTAAATAATAAACAATTAACCTGTTTCTAGAGTGTTTCTACGCTTCTGCAATGCGAATTTTTGCCTAGAAAGCATTGTTTCAAACCATTTTTTGAGTGCTAATTGTGGCTCAGTCATTCGGAATATCCAAGTATTTTATTAGACAAAATAAGCTTAAAAAGTGTTTCAAAAACTTATTTTCGAACTTTCGACGTTTTCTCCCCGGACATCCTCAATTACAATGATACTTTCAATAAATTGCCACATGGTAAAACTAACTCTTTTTTATATTTTTTCTTCATTCATAAGCATATAGAAAGGTTTAAAATTTATCTCCTGCCAACTCGCGACCTTGGAGGGTCTTACTGTTTTGAGCGGAGTATAACATGCGACAGTTCTCGCACGGTTCGGTAGCAGATAGACGCGGAGTAATAGATATTAATGTCATAGCATGATTGATGAATCATAGTCATCAATGTAATTGAAAATATATATGCTAAAACGTAATTTCCGGTTATTATAATTATTTTGAAGATGACAGAAATATATATGTTTAAAGTCCTATGTGCTGGTACCATGTATAAAACGTATTTGTATAAGTAAACCAATTAATTATACCATTGCAACATAAGAACATTACTGATCCACCAACATGTTCATTATGTGCACACATTAAATTGACCATGTACTGAAGCACTTAGCAAAACAATATTAGCCCCATTATTTGATTTGAAGTGCTAAATACTATGAATCTTGAATAGTTGACCCAAAATATACAAACATTTTCCATGTTACCAATTTGAATATGAGAGCTGTGTAAATAATCAGAGAGTCATAATAACAAACTATCCAACTCCCTAGAGAATTATTCAAATTTGCTTTCGTCCTTGCAGTATTATTTTCAATGGTGAAAATGTGTTCTTTAGCAAGACGATCTTCTCTCTGAGTAGCCGATTCAGAATTTTGCTGCCAGCACTTATAGTCTGTTTTGACAACTGCGACTTTCGTTTTGGCGTTTTTTCAAACAATTTAGTGTTCATAAACTGTAAAAGAAGTGGTTGTTTAGAAAGTATACGATATCTATATATTGTACATTGTACTGTACATTATTGAATATTCTGTAATTTATAGTTTACTTTTTACTCTCAATCTACCTCAATGTTTAAACACTTTCAAACCCACAATGTGTTATTCCACTGTATATAATACGGACTAACGACAATACACGACATTTCTTCTATTACATGACATTCTTTACTAATTTGGGTAAGGCTTTCTTTCTAACAACGTTAAGAACTAACAAATCACCAACCATTCATGGAGCTAATATTAATAGCTCCATGTCACCAACGTTCACACATGGACTTTACATAGCCTTATTCAAATCCCAATGGATTTCGTAATGATTTTGGACATTGATGAATTCAGGGGTAATCTCAGACGTCATCACCTGGTGGCGCGCAGTTAAACAATAGACATAGACGCATTTTTGAATTTATGATGTAAAGGTAGAAGAAAAATGTCCAGAAAAGAAAATTATGTTGTAAAAATATCAAGATTTATGGTTATAAATCATAGCCTGTAGTACTCCAGACCTTTGACCAGTCGATGCACGGAGCTCGGATTTTGCGCCTTTACGCGTAGTGGGCCTCTGAGGCCCGATCTGAATAAAACACTAATTTGGGGCCGAGATGAAGTAATGGATGCAGTTATATTTATTATTAAATAAAGCTTGTATTTTAAACTTTGAATGCACAGTAAGGCATTTTACACACTTTATTTTAAACTATAGCAAATAATATTGATCTGTAGGAAATTATCAATAGGATTTCCAAGCTTGTGTTCCTGTGAGTCTCGAAGACTTGAAGAGCACTTGGTGATCTTTTGAGGATGTTAGGGTTTCTCCGTCATGTTTTCATATTACCACGGGAAAATTCTTCTACCAGTTGCGTATACCCCTTTCACACTGACATTAGTCTTGAAAGGAGATTACGAGCGCATTCCAAGCACCAACTTCAAACTAGTGAAATAACCTCATTGATCATTGACAAGTATGCCTTCATGATGTGTAATTGTACACTTTTTGATCCATGAGATCAACTCTAATATTCGTTTTGAAATATGCTAGAATAATTGATGGCTTCTTTTTTGTCGTTACTTCGTCTTGGTCCTGATGTATTGTGCTAAGATAAATAATTTTGGTGTTTGGACTTTTATGGTAAAAAAAGATATTTATGGTGTAATTTTGTAATATAATTTTCTACCGTTACAATCTCACAGTTCAGATTGTTTTTGCTGTGTGTTAGCTGGTTATGTTAGTTTATTCTCTTTTATAAATTCACTCAGGAATAGGCACGAAAAAGTTATTAGGAGAAACTCTTAGAAACTCAAAAAAGTTATCAGTTGTAAAGTTATAACCATCAGTAAATAATAACTGTACCAAATCCATTTTGATGCAAAATATATTGCCACAGGATCATCTTCGTTTTTTCCATAGTATATTTTGACATTTAGTGTAAATCCGTTCCTCACACAAAAAACTCTTTATTCCACATTTATGTAGTCATGATTTATGCCTCTTGCCAAGTAAATAATGAAGTCTGCAATGATAAAGGATAAATTTCATCAACATAAATGTGTTTATGTGTTAAAAGATACGTCATGGAAAAACAGACTTCCGGGTATCGGGGGACCACTTAGTGAAAAGCACGACTACATTTACAAAAGTTCAGAAATATGGAAAAATTTCATGGCTCAATAAATCATTCTTTGCCATAAGAAAATAAACATAACAAAAGAGGATATCATGAAAGGACGCACCTGTAATGTTAACGGAAAAATATTTACAGCACTAAGAAACACGGCCGGGCAGCACTAAGTGCATTGAAAGTTTAAAGGAAGCTAGCACAAAAGTTTAATCGGTATTGGTTCTGTAGATTAAGATATTATCGCGCTGTCAGTTAAAGCACTTCTCTCTCTCTCTCACTCACTCTCTCTCTCACACACTCTCTCTCTCTCACTCTCTCTCTATATATGTTTACATACATACACACACTTATCGTCATAAAAAATCTGCACCCGGAAGGACTCTACTGATCCGCTTCAAACTCGGTGGGTAGTTTGCACATCATTAGCAAAGCCAATGATTTCGTTTTCACGGTCGACCGCGCACTGGAGGGGGTCGGGGGTAGGGGCGTGACGTCGCGCTCATCGGCCGAGTTAAGAGTGCCTCAAACGGCCTCGCCGGCTATTGTGACGTCAGGTGACGTCGCCAGTCACCTGAACGTAAATTATGCCTAGGCAACGAGTTCGAAAGCCATTTGTCCAGTTGGACGCGTTCGACAAGGGCCGTACCGAGGGTGTGCGGGAGGCTGGTTGGTCCTTTCCCCGTATTGTTCGCTACACCGCACATAGGAGTATTTGAGATGAAAAGCCGGTCAAAATTATTAAACCCATTTTAATCCAATCTGATTACATGAATGGTGGTAGCTTATCATAATTTTGGACAATTTAAGAAAAATAATGAGAAATATATGCATATCAGGGAAATTAAAAAAATTCAGCTAAAATGTTTACAGTTAGAATGAAATCATTACCTTTGTGACGGCCAGATTTGAAATAAAGAACCGGTCTAAATGATTGAACACATTTTATTCCAAATGTTTACAGGAACGGTGATAACTTATCATACCTCTGTACATTATAAACAAAAGAATGAAATAATAAAGAGAAAAATACAGGTGAAATGTCTATAATTAATCAAATCGCTAATCTCGCAATCGCTAGTGTTTTCAGCATCCTCATTGTTGTCTTCGCTATCGGAGCTATCATCGGCATTGCAATACATAACATTTTGATACATAAACATAAACGATGCATCATCGTTTGGTGTGCTAGCTACTAAAATATTCAATGCCTCATTTGAAAATGGTTTAAATTTACTCTTCCTTTTTATTCTGTTGGAACTGATGAGTGGATCGGATGGCAGCAACAGCCTATTTAAAATATCTCTATTACACGTCACTCTGGAAACTTTTCTAGCGAAGTCCACGCTATATTTTCTAAAATGTTTGTTTCTTGCCTCAGCTGCCTCCTCTGACAACTGTCCAATTGGGAGAATTGCTTCGGAGTTCACTTCCGCTCCATGCAACAATATTTTGTGAACTGTAGGTGACATGGGATGCCCACCATATCGTTCAACATAAAGTTTGGAAGTTTCTTGGGTAAACGAGTCAAATTTGACATGGTCAATTTTGTGATCACTTAATATAACCTTGACAACAATTTGGAATTTTTTGATTAAATTAATATTGATACCAGTAATATGAGAAGAGCGTTCAGGGTTTTCAAATAATCTTCAAATATTTCCGTCATTACTGTTCGCAAAATCTGCTGTAGGGTTGTCAACAAGAAGGCCCATCTCTTCTCTAAAGCTTTTCTGAATGTTTTCTTTCATTTTTTTCACTATTCTCTTCTCTTCTGCTGTTTGAGCTTGCCATTTCTGCAGTGGCATTTTATAAGCCACTTGTAATAAAAGTTCTAAGAAACGAATTAAAGCGTGAAGAATGGACAGTCCAAACTTTAAAGCTTCCTTATTGACTTCAGTTTTTTTAAAATTTATTGAAATCTTTGAACGTCTGTCCGCATATGTAGCACAGGTGTCTGCGCCCGTAAGTCTTTTGGTCTTCGTCGTTTGCCTTCGATCACTTAATTCTTCGAACCTTTTCATGTCCGTCCTGGTTTATGTGACCATGTAGGTAGCTCCAGGGATATATTAAGCCACTCTTTGTTGTTTTGCAAAAATCTTGTATCAGTGTAATTACCAGCTTTCCATTTTTCCTTAAAACTGCTCTTGAATAATCTCATGAAACTAGTTAAAATTGCCCTGTCTTCTGTGGACATAAAAGTTAACTGCACGAGTCTTTCTTCCGTCAAAGAAAATCTTTCTTAAATTTTTCCCTTCGAATTCCTTCAAAATATTATATAAATCCAATCTGGTGATTTTCATTACCATTTGTGTGGAATCTGCCAAGGTAAAAACGAAAATGACCCTTTGTCCGAATGATTGAAAAGTCGTATCTTAGAATATAAACCACTACAAAAATAAATGGGGGACGTGGGGGATGATTTTATTGCAGCTTCTACTAGGCAAAGGTGTATAGTTAATTCTCACATAAAAAGTTTAGGGCGACAAGGCGCGACACATGGTCAAAAATACTATTGTATCTCAAGATTCAGTCAAGAAACGGACCCTAATTAGGGTATTTTAATATTGGCTCTAACAACAAAAGAAATAGGAGCAATCAAATGAAATATGCTGTACTATAGAGCACAAACCTTCTATTTTCACGTCCAAGTACTTTTTTTCTGTAGTTTGCTACAGGAAGCCATGCCAGCACAGAAAACTATGTATTACAATTGAAGCACGGAAAAGAAAGACACCCGGTTCAGACAAAGGCTGAGTTCGGACTGACCTTGTGGCTAGATGCTACCTGTGGGAGGGTCAGGGAGCTACAGCTTCATGGAAGGGTTATCCTAGATTAAGGGCCGGTTTCACCAACATACACCTAACGTGACGTTAGTAAACGAGCCGTTAAAGTTAACTTCCCCGTTAAGATTTGTTCCGTTTCACCAACGTTTCCACGGCTTCTGTTAGCTAATCGCCAGTTAACTTTAATGGGTGTACAAAATGCATGAATATTTGCTTTTAGAAGGCCGTGAATTGGAAACTCTGTGGAGAATGAGCTCTCAATAGACAGAGAATAAAGAAACAAAACACAGTATACACTAGTATACACATTCTCTGCCATTCTATTGTGGTCAATTGTGGTGCTTGTACAAGTTTTGTTGTTTTGTGGGTTATAATTTCCCTTCTTCTTTCCCTGAAAACACGTGGACGCACAGACGGCATTTCCAGGCTTTCCAATTCGTCGTCGTCTTCCAGTACATACTGCAAAGCTCTTTCCATTTTCCTGAAACTGCGATGCCCGATGAAACCGAAACCCAATATTTCCGATGCGCTGCCCACTAACCAAGCGTTAACTGCTGCTAACGGAGCAGAGATCACGCGTTAACTTTAACGGAAAGTTAACAAGCGTTAAAGTTTGGTGAAACACGTATTTTCTCTAACGGGCCGTTAAAATCTCCTAACATCCGGTTAGCGTGTTAACAAGCATTGGTGAAACCGGCCCTTAGATTCGTGCACTTTGGGTGGCATTAGATTAACTTCACGATTTTCACTATGACCGGTTTTCCATCTCAAATACTCCTATGTGCGTCGCGGCGTATCCTCGTCTTCTTCTTTCTTCTATCGCCGGATTCCCACGGACCCTCGCGACCACGTCTTCTTCTTGCTTCTCTCCCGTCGTCACGATCAACCCGCGTGCTAAAGTCTCATGCACGAAGCAATTGAATGAAGTTGCATGTATCCTCCAAATTCGGGCGTATACGTCGCACCAATTATTTCTGCCCATTTAGCGCCTCTCAACTGGTAACTGCGGGTTATGCAATTCACCGTCCCCTCTTGTGAACCACAGACTCTTTCAACTACTTCACGGCACTGCGTTCTCGATTACTGTGCACTTTTCTCAAAATTCTGCGCACGCCGTGACTAACTACGCGTCTCTCTGACGCACAACACTCCTATCTAAATTCACTGAAGATCTCAAGTTGTCGCTCGGACAGTGATCTGGACAGAAGGGATAATCTTCCGTCGTCCGGCGTTTTTATGGCTCGAGTCATCCCTCTACTCGAAGGGGTAACAACGCATCATTTCCCTCTCCTTCGATCGCCATACGTCATCGTGCTCCGTGCTATACGGTCTTACAATTTCAAATAAAATGCATTTTAAATCAGTAAAATCTAGAGTAGGTAATATTGTGCATTTTAAGTAAAAGACTGCCATATGAACACATTTGCAGTCCCATGTTTAAACTTACACCATCTGTTGGGGAACATAAACCGATTATTTTAGAATTTCTTCATATTTTTGAACATGAGCATTTTGAAAAAACTCAAAATCAAAAATTTTAAATTCAAATTTGAAAATCTTTTTTAACCTAACCCATATTGCGTTGTATATAATATAAAAGGCCATAAAGAAAGCTGCAAAATGATACTTGTTCTAGCTCTCTATCTTAGTTTGGAGAGGTTCTACATCAATTTAAAAATTTTCGGGAACCCAATTTTGTAAAAGTTTACATGGCTGTATTTCACAAACGGTTGGAAATATTTTACTAAAAATATGTAGTTTTCTTATTCTTCATTCATGCTACCTATGTGTCTAAGGCTCTAGCCGAATAATATTATAAAAATGTGCCTCCGGCTGGAATCGAAAAGTGAACCTTTCCTGAGGATTCTGGACCACGAAAAACATTTTTTTGCGGACTTTTAAATTGCTGCCCCCTCACATCCTTCGTAATAACGAAAAACGTGTTATTTTATTTTAATTTTTCACTGACCGGGCCGCATGAATTTTTATGGAAAATAATGATTTTTGTTGTGAAATTTACTGAAATTTTCAAAAATAATTTTAAAAATTTATTTGCCGCGAAATTCAAGCTTTTAAATGGATTTGAAAATTTTGGAATTTTTTAAAGAAAGTTATTATTCGCCGCCGGGAGCACGAGAAAATTCTCAAATGTAATTTTATTGAAAGATCTCTCACATCTTTAATATGCACGTTACCAGCAATTTGTAAACATTATATATTTGTGAGTGTAAGTGCTTTAAATAACTTTAAATAAAATACTTTTGAAAACTCAAAAATTTTCTGTGAAAATGAGCTTCAAATTTTTGCATTTTTAGTAGTGCTAAAATGCCACTTTCTCTCAAAACGGGCACATAATTTTTAATAGAAAATTGCCTTTTACGGCTAGGATTCTGTGTTCTTTAATATGTTAAAATTAATATTTTCGTTCTACTAATAGGAAACCGAAAAATTAAGAATATGTCCAAAAAAATGTACTTTTGGCAGGTGATAGATGGTAGCTGGCAAGAAGAGTATGTCGCAATTCCGAATAGCTAGCGAAGACCCAAGGAAAAACCTAATACGGGAAAGTCTGTGCCATTCTGTAGCGCCAGTAGTTTTTAGTAACTTGAGAGGTTTCGAAAAACTATCAATTATAAAGAATTAACTCGAATGTAAGTGAGAATTTCTTGAGAATTGGAGATGTAGTGGTGTATACTAACAAGATAAATAACTGATAAAATAGATTTTCTATTATATTAAAAATTATTTAAAAGCTTAAATATCAATTTATTTTGTAATTACATGATCCTCCATCATCTTCAAACCAAAACTTGAAAGTAAATGTATTTGGTTATGATATTGTTTGTAACATAGTTGTTAACGTAATGGAAAAATATACTGTCCAATTATTTCATAAATGAATATATACGTAATTCGCTTATAAAAATTGGTGTTATGAAGAAAGATGACATTTTATTCATCAAAATACAATCACAAATCGAAAACAATCTCATTTATTTAACAATACATTCAACTAGGAGATGATTTTGATGACCTAAAACAGCCTAAACTGATCAATAAAATAATCTTGAAATGTTTTACATCGCCAGTTCGGATAAACAACTCAAGCTATTGGATATGTTGAATACTTATGTAATCGAGGCTTCTTCTGTCCGTTCAAAGCGAACTTTTGGTTTGGGACTGTTCTTTACCAGGAAAATCTGTCTTTAGTTGTTCCGAAATAGGCTGAACCGACAATGGCGCTGATACGCATTACAGGAATCTTAGATGACATATTCACAATGGCTGAGATTACAAATTCTGAGCGAATAAATCGAATAGGCTTGTAAGGACACAGTTCCAGCACGCGATGCCGAGCGGTGCGGATCTAGTCTCCAGCGCTCTGCATAACCGACAACAGGGCTGTAGACTACACCAAGTGTTATAAACTGCTATTAGTTTTCTATACAACTGAACACTTTTAGTTAATTAATGTCAGCAACCAGCAGTCAAACCCGGGCAAATAATTGCAGGCCTCTTCCAAGGATCATTATTATCCCCCATACTCTTCAATATCTTTGTACCAGATTTACCAACACTAAATCGCCAAAATCGTCCAGATTTACCAAACAATTCCCCAGTTTGCCGACGACCTATTCCCAGTTTCCCGTATACGTACGTATACACGGAGTGATATACGTAGTATATGGAAAGTTATGTAATGCTGCGCGAAAAAATGGCCAATATTCGGCGGAAAAAAATTAATTGCCGGGCCGTGAAAACGAATAAGTGGATAAAACCAGTTGCTAAATTAAGAAAAAAAAACCCTTACACGTGGTGTAGCCAGAAACCCTGTTTTTTAGGTCCTTGATACCGAAAACCCAATTGAAAGGAAAACGTCCGTCTGTCCGTCCGTCCGTCTGTCTGTCCGTCTGTGAACACTGCTAGCGCCTGAACCATACGTACGATTTCTTCCAAGAATGGATATTCCTCGGTCGATCTGATTCTAGTCCGAAGCTTTGAGATTTTGAAAAAGATTCTTGAGGGTACTTAGATATGAAGCCCCCAGGGGATTTTCAAAATTTTCTCAAAAAACTGCTCCAAATTTTTTCTTTAAAATTTCTTGTATTAATAGAGTAAAATGCACTTTTTAACATGGCATAGGTCCGATTTTCACGTACAGCTCTGAATTTTCGAAAATTGTGAAAGTTTGAATTTTTTTCGACGTCTTTCTCCAACTACAAAATTGAAGATATAGATTTTCAAATAAAATTTGTTCATATTGAGTTCTTTCATAAAGTTCATGTAAATGTTTTTCAAAATGTTGGTAGTTTCCGTGCAATATTGCGTGCAATATGTGCAATTTTAAAAATTACAAAAATAAGATTTTCTCAAAAACGGCCCCAAATTTTTTATTTAAACTTTTGGTAGGGATAGAGGTAAAATGTACTCTATTAATGACATGGAAAGCCATTTTGGTCTATCGGTTGGTTTTTCAAAAATTACAAAAATGTAAATTATTTTACTTGTCTCTACACGCTCGTTAATATTTACATTATCGGCGATTATTTCACATTATTATTTTTACGAATATATATGCTTTAAATAATGTCAAGTAACGTTTCTCGAAAACAACCGTTTTCTGTGAAATGTAGCTCGAATTTCGGCATTTTCAGAAATGCTCAATCGCCATTTTCTCGTATATGGCTGCAATTTTTTTTCTTGAAACTTTTGTAACGGATAGTGCTAATTACACTCTTAAGTATAGCGTAAAGTTTATTTTGAGTTATTTTTTGTTTTTTCAAAAATTACATAATTGTATTTTTTTGAAAGATCTCTCACACTCTTTAATATGCACATTACCAGCAATTTGTAAAGATTATTATATTTGTTAGTGTATGTGCTTTAAATAACTTCAAATAAAGTATTTTGAGAACTCAAACTTTTCTGTGAAAATGAGCTTCAAATTTCGCATTTTTAGTAGCGCTAAAGCGCTATTTTCTCTTAAACGGCACGTAATGTTTAAAAGAGAATTGCCATTTATGACTAGGTTTTTGTGTTTTTAATATTCTACAATTAATGTTTCCGTTCTACCAAAAGGAAACCGAAAAATTAAGAAAATGACAAAAAAAAAATGTTCTTTTGGCGGTGATAGATGGTAGCTGGCAAAAAAAGTATTTGGCAATTCCGAATAGCTAGCGAAAACCCAAGGAAATAGAAAACTAATACGGGAAAGTCTGTGCCATTCTGTAGCACCACTAGTTGCTCTATACAAAATACGTAACACAATGCAACTATATCTAAATCTAATTGATAGCTAGGCCGCTAAGCTAAAAATCCAACTTAACTCATCAAAAACCGCTGCCAAAATATTCACTCCAGACCTTAGGCTTCTCCAACTTCCTTCACATTAAACAGTAAACCAATAATCTGTCATCCACAGAACAGCACAATATCTTTTGACTCAACAGAAACAGGTAAATTAACTGGAAAAACATATACAACTAATTTAAATCAAGCAAAAATAAAATTACTGCAACTAAATCCTATTATCAGTAGAAACTCGTCACTATCATAGAGCACAGCCATAATAATATACGCTTGCCCCATCTGGATTAAGCCCATAAAAAACCAACATTCACCAATACACATTTTCCAAAATCAATACCTAAGGGTAATCACTAACGTCCTTGGTTTGTCACCAACGAACAACTCCACAAGGAACTATCCATCGACCGCATTAGCCAACCATATTAATGACCTCGCCTCCAACTACTATTTCAATGTACCACAAATCCCTACACCAAATTCACTGAGCGTCGGCCGAAACCCTATACCATCCAACCCAAATTCAAAACAAATTCCCGTTTCACATATTTCTGAAAACAATTCACTGAAATTGACAAATACAGAAGTTCCTCGTCTTTGTATAGATGAAACACAGCAAGTTTGTAGTAAGCATCCTAAACATATTAGTCTTGGTCACTATCTTCATTAATTACACGATTTGTATCCTCGCATCCAAAAATAGAATTAAACAATTCCGCTGGCCTTAATGTTTTTGCTTTGTATCTTTCGTGCGACATGTAATAAATAATGGCGGCAATGTGCGAACAACATCCAATTGTGCGAAGACCGTTCGTACAATCGCAACAATATCTTAGTATTCCTGAAGATCCAGTGGTATGGGTTTGTATTCCACAAGGCATTTATAAGTTTTTTCTTTGTATGTGTCTTGATCGGACTTCGAACTTGAGGATGGTTGGCTTTAATTTTACATAATTTATTGTAAGTCGATGTTGTTGTTTTTTTTGTAATCATTTCTGCTAAATATGAAATAGCCTGACCTAATTGAAATGTTCCGAAAAAAAAATCAAATCATCTTCCGTGAGTTCTGGAAAATCAGGAATATCTGTTAGAGTTACATTTTTGAAATTGACTTTTCGTCGGGCCCATCTTTGTTCTTTGACTTCGGTTGCCAGAGTATTAGTTGCAGGTTGCGGGAGTAACATTCGTTGAACAATATCTTCTGTTCTGCTCTCATCGTAAATCATTCTTCGACCAAAAGTGTTGTTCAAATAGCATGCTATTTTACAATACAAGCCTATCTTTGGCAATAATTGGTTGTCCAACTGGTGTTGCAACAGTTTATATTTTTTAGCAATGACTCCGTGAATTGTTTCCACAACCCAGCGAATCTTCGTTACGAAACGGGAAGAATTAGATTCCTCAGTCGTTAATTGCTTACGATTACCTTTCAATGTAGGCATAAGAACGATGTACTTTTTATCTTCTAAATCTTTTTTGGCGTCTCTAAAACCTCTGTCTACCACGCAAAAGTCTCCTTCCTGTAATAAGCTGTTCAGACCATGTGGGTCGGATATTACTTTGTCATAATCGTAGCATCGTTTTCAGTGGCATAAAATGGCTCCAAAATATCAACAATAAAACCATCGTTTGTGCAAATTGTGAATGGTTTGCAAATTGGAGTCATTTTTGTGTAGACTAAGCCTTTCTCTAGTATTCGTTATTCGTGCTTTTTTCATGCTGAATGTATGTTCCATCAAAAATTAATAATAACTTATTCTCTGCGTCGAAAAGTTTTTGTGCTATGGGAGATTATGATTTTCAATTAAATCACTACGAGTTACAGAACTCAATCCGAAATGTTGTGGTTAAATATCTTTTTCGAAGGATTTCAGCACAGCATCACAATATTCTGAAACTTGTTGTTCTCTTCTTAAACTTAAAATAGATGCAATTATTTTATTTGAATTTCCAGTACACAATTTCAATAAAAATGTTATCAACGCTTGCGTAAGAGAACGCGATTCTGAATTTCTCATTGAAACCATCATGTCTATTAAATATTTGATATTGTTCCCATCAAGACCAGTAAAGTTTTTCAAATCATTTTCAGGTATTGTGAAATTGCCAGCTTTATCAAAGAAAGTATCATCACATCTTACTGACATCACCTCCAGGTATTTTGATAACTCCTTCACATCAATTGTGCTTGAATCTGAATACACTTTGATGGTGTTCGCGAATTCGATGGTGTAACGGTTAGCGTATAGGACTGTCTTACCCAAGTTCGCCGGTTCAAACCCGATCGAAGCCGTGGATTTGGGCGTAAAAATCCTTCGTACGCCTTCCTTCGGAGGGGAAGTAAAGCCGGCTGTCCCCTGTTAGTAGATTCACTTGCATGTAAAAGATCCTCAAGCCTAAATGACGCCTCTGAGCTAAATTCAAATCGCTAGTTTCGTCTCCCGAGATAATACCTTCTTTCTCCGCTAGGTGGTGAAAGGAGCGTAGTAGAAATTTGCGTGGTCAGGCGGAAGAGTGGGCCTGATGGCCCGAGTCTCGCCTCGTAAAATAAGTCATTAACTAACTAACTAACTAACACTTTAATATAGTCAAGATCTATATCAAAAAGTCGTTTTTTGGTTGAAATTAAATGATCTTCACAGCATCGGTTTCCTTCTGGAATAAAAACTTTCTTTTTGATAAATGACTGCATCCTTGCCTCAAATGGTGCCACTTTTATGTTTTGGTAAGATCCACAAACACAACAATATTTATGTGTAACTCTGTTCTCTGTATGGGTAAAATAATGTGTTCAGATTGTATAACTTCAGGCAATAATGATTGGCGATACGTCGGATCTTCATTAGATGACTGCGAACTTATAGGCTGAGGAGAACTAAACGAATCGGAATCACTTAAATCATCGTGTAATGCAAGAGTTCGTTTTGCAGCTACACGTTGTGGAATTACTGTTTGTGGTAATGTTTGAACTGGAACTTCAATGACGCACTACTGTTTACAGAAGATGATAGCGAGTGCCTTTCAGAAGGTGGCAGTCGTTGAGACAAAATACCTGATTCAGATTTGCTTGAAGTTACGGGGAGTTCTTCATCCATTTTTCTTTTATTAAAATTAAAATTGTTTCTACAATTATAACACAAAACATCATTTATATTTACCTCGCCATTAATTTTCTCTTTTACAATTCTGACTTCTCTTTCATTACTAATTGTAGATTCGTTTCCACAAGTTTTGGGAATGAACTTCATACGTTTGATACATTTTCTATCGTCTGTAAACTTAACCTTTGTGCCAGGTTCACCACTCTTGTTATTCGATGACATCATCAAGCTGCAAATTAATTATAATTATAAATTATATAGACAATTGTATAAAATCATAAATTAAATTAAGTAGCAATATTTTCAGTCACATTTTAAAATAATATTCTCAGCAATCCCTCGTTCCAGCTCGTTCTCATATTATTGCGCCAACATTGTTTAAAAATAGGAGAGTAACACGGATAATCTCCTCCTCCATACGTCACATACAGTTTCTACTGTTTTTTATTGAATAATTCAAATTGATTCAACAATAAAAAATTCATTTTATACTGCGATTTTTGTAGGAAGAGCTCTCAAGGCCACTCAAATCCCATCTTCGCGATGGAATATGTCACGGCATTTGGCGTCTTTTCTCGGTCTTGCCGGTAGAAGTCGCATGATCGCAAGCACTGCTTCATACGGTCGCGATCGTGCGAAATATAGCGGAACGACTGTGAATGACACGAAATGCCGTGACATATTCCATCGCGAAGATGGGATTTGAGTGGCCTTGAAAGCTCTTCCTACAAAAATCGCAGTATACATACCAGGAAAATACATGGGCATCTGTGGCATGCCCTACGAGTTGTAGGCCGGTATAATGAAATTATTTTAGCGTGTCCGCTCAAGGACGAGTCCCCAGAGCTGTAGGAAGCGTCCATCAGTCAAACCTATAGCATTAGGGGGGAGCGCGTCCCTTCCCAGCACGTGCCCTATTCCAGTTGTATGAACATTGACCCCGACTTTTCTTCTCGGCAGAGTGCAAGCAATCAGTTGTGTTCCACTTCTAGTGCGAAGCATTTGTATGCGATTTGTGTTGAGTTTTGTTGAACAAAAGTACAAGTCAAGTGAGGAACGCTTCAAATTGACGCGATTTTAGAAGAAAGATACTCAACACTGCGTCTTCCTCCTTACCACTCGGAACTTAACCTATTGAGCTTATTTGAGCAACAATTAAGAATCGCGTTGCAGTGAGAAATACAATATTTCGATTAGATGATGTTAGGAGAATTGCTGAAAAAATCGCTAAAATTACTCCCGAAGACTGGAAAACACGTTGTAACGATGGTAAAAAAAAATGAAAAACTTATTTCGAAAACGAAGATTTCATTAATCAAGGCCAAGAAATAGTTATTTTTACCGGGAACAATGCAAATGATAGTAATGAAAGTGATCGTCATGCTAAATCCAATACAGGTACCAGTGACAGTGGAAAAGATATGGATGATGAGAGCAGACCTGGACCATCACGTGAATTTGGTGTTTTTCCACTACCGAGCGAAGACACTTAGAGAAAATTAATTTCCAAGTAAGTACGTAGCACATGCGGTGCAGTGCGGCTAATGTTTTTGGTATGGGCAGACGCGCCCAATCGCCCCCGCCTGGCTCCCTCCCCACCACTTTCTGCTATCCCCTCTACTCGCGAATTCCAGCAGACCCCTAGGAAAATCCAGTTGTCCATTACCGTCACATACTTAAAAATATTACAGAAATGATTAAAAGGAAATAATGAAGATGCTTTTTTGTAAAAAAAAGGGGATAAAAATGCGAAATTAAGTGTAGAAAAATAAAAGTAAGTTACTGTTTTGATATTTAAGCTTTCAAATATTTTTTAATATAATAGAAAATCTATTTAATCAGTTATTTATCTTGTTAATGTACACTACTACATCTACAATTCTCAAGAAATTCTCACTTAAATTAGTCAATTCTTTATAATTGATAATTTTTGGAACCTCTCAAGTTATTAAAAATAACTGAACAAAATTGTTCACCATCTCGTGCGATTATATCTAACGGTCAAAATATTATTGACAAAATTATTTAATAATATTAGCCATTTAACATTGCAAATATTGTGACTAGAAAGCAAGTGGATATTGTAATTACATGTCTCTATACAGTTCTATATACATGAAAATACGCCAAATGAGACGCAAATATGTATTTTATTTTTTCACATGGCTCACCAATCATAAAACTCTGAAAAAATTCCAGAAGGTAGCTGCTTTCTAGAGCAACATTTGAGAATTTTCTCGTGCTCCCGGCGGCGAAATAATAACTTTCTTTAAAAAAATTCCAAAATTTTTCAAATCCATTTAAAAGCTTGAATTTCGCGGCAAATAAGTTTTTAAAAATTATTTTTGAAAAATTCAGTAAATTTCACATCAATAACCATTTTTTCCATAAAAAAAATTCATGCGGCCCGGTCAGTGAAAAATTAAAATAAAATAACACGTTTCTCGTTATTACGGAGGATGTTAGGGGGCAAGAATTTAAAAGTCTGCGAAAAAATGTTTTTCGTGGTCACAATCCTCAGGAAAGGTTCACTTTTCGATTCCAGTCGGGGCACTTTTTACCATCTTATTCGGCTAGAGCAGACCTGCACAACGCCTGCTCCCGCGGGCAATTCTGCACTTGGGAGCCGCTCGCCTGCCCGTGGCAGCGCCGAAAGTGCAAGTAGTGGGGAGTAGGAAACTTTGCGGGGAGGGGAGAAGTCTGACGTAGCACGTCGCGGCGCGTAGATTGAATGCCTGGGCGTCTAATACAATGATCCATGCTTCAAAATTATATGCCCATTTGTTTAAATGGATTATATCTAGTATTTCAAGTTACTATGGTCATAATTCACTGCTTACGTTTCTGTGCACTGCTGTATATCCACCTTTGTATCCACCATTGTATGTATTTTCATTTTCTAATTTTTTTAAAGAAATAACATGCTCATTGTAATTCTTAAGCATTATTTTAAAGCAATAGCTTTAATTCTAACACAAAATTGCAATTTAATAATTGATTGTTCACCAGGAATGGTATAATCTCCAAATCATAGAAAAATGAACAAAATCATGAGAACAATCTCTCACATCAAGATTGATATAAAAATAGAATATGTGGCAATTCCAAGAAGGGTAATGTTTAATAGCACATTTTTGACAATTTTTCCCCATTATGAACTGAATAAAAGAGATCAACGAGCAAACTTCTGACACGATATGTTACGGACTATCATAAGATAATTCATGGGTATTGGTTAAATAGAAAGCAAAGGGCTTTATATTTTCATATTAGTCTATTGCTGTCATCATAATTCATTAAAATAGTTTATCGCTGTCATCATCAAACAAAAACAATTCAGTATCACAATTTTGTGTTTAGCGCAACACTAAATTTGTGATTACATCGTAGCAAAGCGAATTACATTATAAGCCCTACAAGCAATTATAATACTTGATGTCGAAATCTAATATGTATAATTCGTTGTAGTTTCATATTTCGCCCTGTCATATATCGAGAACAAACATTTGCAATATAACACAAAAGACTATATTACTTGAACTGTAGATGACCGTCATGTTCTTGCCAATTGCTCTTTAAATTTACGCGCTATCTTTCGAATTGCGCATTTTGATTGGTGGACCCCACTCCTAGATTGGGTCTCATCCCCACCCTTCATCGATTTTCTCATTTGCACCTGAGTTGCCCGCACGCAGCTGCTGAGGTCAGTGAAAGTGCAAAATGCTGTGCAGGTCTGGGCTAGAGCCTTTCATCTGAATCTAAAATGGTGAGGTAAATTTTTAATTAAAACTGTGTTGATTTGATATGGAATGACCCTCACTATCCCTACCAAATGTTTAAAGAAAAAACTTGGAGCCGTTTTTGACAAAATCTTGTTTTTGTATTTTTTTAAATTGCACATTTTGCAGGCAATATTTCGGAAAAACTACTACAATTTTCCAAAAAATGAACATGACCTTAAAGAAAGAACTTACTTTGGAGAACACATTTTATTTGAAGGTAAAATCTCTATCTGCAATTTTGTAGTTGGGGAGAAGACGCAGAATAAAATTCAAGCATTCGCAATTTTCAAAAAATTCAGAGTAAACCGTGAAAATCGGACCTATTCCACCTTAATATGTGTATATTCTTGCAAGAAATTTAAAGAAAACATTTGGAGTCGTTTTCGGGAAAATTTTGAAAATGTCCGGGGGGCTTCATGTAAAGTACCCCCAAAAAGTAAAGAATGTTTCTCAAAATCTCAGACCTTTGACTCAGGCCAGATAGACCGGGGTTTCTTCAATTTGGAAAAAATCATACGTATAATTTAGACGCTAATGTTGTTCATATACACCGGACAAACGGACGGGCGGAGGGACCGATGGACGGACGTTTTACTATAAATGGTATTCTCGGTATCAAGGACCGAGTAAACAGGAATTCTGGCTACACTACCTGTCGGGTGAGTTTGTTAATTTAGGAACTGGATTATCCACTTAACGTTTTCACGGCCCGGCAACGAATTTTTATCTAGAGAAAATTCGTCATTTTTTGCACAGCATTACATAACTTTCCCTATGCTACGTGTATTACTCCGTATATACATACGTATACGGGAAAGTAAAAATTCGAGGCATTTTTAAGAAAATCTTGTTTTTCTTATTTTTGCTTGGTACAAAACCTGTACAATTGCTTGGTTTATTTCACAAACTTGTTAATGCAACTTCCTATTTTCCTTTTCGTGTTTAGATTCAGTATTCAGAAGTTGGCGCGTTGTTGTGATTCACGTGAATGTTACAGGTCGTTCGAGGGAATGCTGTGTGCCTTTGGGGGACAGGTTATCAATCATCGATGTTGTCAATGTAAGCGCATGCCAGCCCCGAGACGAGGCACCTGAGCTTGCAGAGGGGAAATTGCGGATTCTCTGATTCGCAGTTAATCAAGTTGCTGGATTGGTCCTTAGGGCACGTTCATTAGTCTGGCAGAATCTCTCGCATTCCCTTCCATAGGTGCCAGGTAGTGCTTGTTCCCCCAAGAGAAAGTTAAATATAGTTTCTAATCCTGCGTAAAACGTGGACTCTCTGAACAACCTAAATCTCACTCAGAGAGCCGTTTACTCCGAATCGTTAAATGCATTAAAATATCAGGTTTATTTATTGTTTCCAAATTGGTTATTCGAATTAAAGATTCTTTATTATTTTCTTAAAAATAGTTCTGTTAATTTTTTTCCTAAAATAAGGAGAGTAGATTATGAAATGAGAAAGGTAATTATTTCTTAGTTAATTTTGTACACGCTCAGTTTCTTTGCTTCATTTATTAATGAAATTTTTTTTATTCGGATGTGGAGGCCACACAAAGAATCTAACAGTAAGGAAAGGAAGGTTTCCAAGTCTTTGTAATGGGGTGAATTTTACTTCCATTTTTCGTCAAAAATTAGAAAGAAATGAACATTTTTCAAAATAAAAAACTGAGGGAACACCAGTACGAATAGTAACATTCACTGTTAGATCTCCATCTCGCAATACAAATTACTTAATATCATGTAAAAGTCCAACTTTCTCTATGAGAACCATTTTTTTCTTTCCCTCTCATGTTCTTTCTCCCCCTCTTTTTTCATTCTTTCTCTCTCTTCCTCCTGCTCTCTGTCTTCCTCTTTCTCTCTTCATTTGTCTTATTCACAATTTATTGATTGAAGAAAAAAAATCTTTACTCGTTTTGAACGATACTCCCAATTTCTGAAATACTTCAAAATTCAATGAGGCAAAGTACAAATTTCTGGCTGAACCCATCGCACAATAGGAAGAGCATTAGAAAAGTTAAGACAAAACATACTATATATTCATGAATATACATTGTTTTATATTTACCAAATTATTTACACATATATGCATGGATATTTGTTTTGCGTATATCAGTAAATTCTATCATCCTTACCCTAATGAGTGCAACAAAATGAATGAAATACAATTTCCAAATAATAATCAGAACTTCATGGCTTCATCAGTGCTTTCCGTAGATCCAAGTATGATATACTATAAGAAAGTACATTGAATATTTACGATCGAAGGTCAAAGCAAGAACAACTGCTTTTCAATTCCCCGCAAGATTTGTTTTGGTGCTTCACTTGTTTAGAACCGTGAGGACCAGCGGCAATCGAATAAGGAGGGATATGGAAATAGTTCTCTTTACTGCTTCAATATAAATGATAGTGACATTTCAATAAGCTAAACCAATTTTGAACAACCAGCAAATATTTCTGCTTTCTGCATTTTAATGCTACTGATTAAATACTATTTGATACTATTAAATACTATTTGAATACATATTTAGAAGCGTCGTCAAAAATTTTATTAACACTTTCTTCTCTTGAATAAGTCCTATTGACCGTCACATTTTTCTCGACCGACTTCCGCCGCTGTCCTCAACCTAGTCCACTCCTTGATCCTTTTTCTCCCTCTTCCCTCATAAAGTAGGCACTCAGCAATCTCGTATATCCCCAATGTTGTCGTGCTTTACTCAACCAAACTCGATACTAAACACTGCACTCTCTTTTAATGTTCTAGAAGGTGATCCAACGTCCCGCCCCCTAGCCTGATTCAAGTGCCGTTATTCGATGGCAAGATAACTTAGTTTTTGACTTGGTCTTTTTAAAACTAATGATTCAGTCTTTACGTCTTAAGTTTAGCATTTATCTGGCTAATTCTCCTCCACCTTACATTTTCTTGCTATGCTTTAGCAATCCATGGCCTCTCTTTTCAAAAATGAACCATTTGGATTTGACATCCGTAGAATGCCAATATGTTTTAGACCACAATTTTCGAAAAAACTAACTGTCTCTAATTGAGAAAAACCTAATTTGGGATCACTAGTTGTTCATTAGAATTCAACTGGTTATTGTTCGTAACGCTTCTAAAACTCTAAAAAGTTTGAATTCTCCGGGTGTCGCCTTCCGGATCACTCTCCAATAGGCGAGAGGAGTTAATACACTTCCAACTTTTTTCCTCGCGAGAAAATCTTCCTGAATTATATTAAAAGCCTTTATTAAAATATTTTCATCGTACAAATGACTCCTGACATGCCTCAACTAATAATGAGGCGCTTCAAGACATTAATGTACTTCCGACTAGATAAATAAAAGACATGCGATGAAAACAATACAAGGGGATTGATAGCTGAACTTCATGGTACTGATTTAAAAAAACTCTTTCGAAAGAAACAGTTGAAATGTTGAGCTCCAGATTGAAAGAAAAACAATTGGCCAAAGGAAATTATTTCGAGAGAAGGAATTTTTTAAGTACTTTGAGATAGAAAAGAATGAGCAAATCTAATATCATCTACGATAAAATTGAATGGAGGTTGTTTGTAAAATAATTGAAAGGCAGTCTTAAAACAGTCCTGTTTTATCACGGAAGTGAGTATGCATTTGTACCTGTTGGACCCTCGGTGCATTAAAAGAACGCCATAAAAACCTGGCTCTCACCCTCAACAAAATAAAATATGACGACCATGGTCGGGACGTTTGTAGTGACTTGAAAGTTATCTTCTCGCTTCTTGGTCATCAAGACGGATATAGAAAGTTCCCATTTTTCATTGTCAATGAGACAGCCGTGAGAATATAATGTCAAAATAGAATGGCTGAAAAGACAAATTCTTGCACAAGACACCAAAAATGTAATTCGGAACAGCTTAGTTCAGCGAAAGAAAGTATAGTCCAGATACGCGAAAGCTTATGACGGATAAATAATTTGAAACTAGCATGATAACAAATGGAAAAAGAAGCTTGGGTTACCTCTAAAGATATCGTCAGTACATTTCTAGGTAATTATAAGCATCCTGTGGAGAAAACAATTCTTATAAACAAGTTGGATAACTTTCAAGCGTTAGGTAGCCTCATGAGTGTCAAAAAACATTTCCTTTACTCACATGTGCACTTTTTTCCAAAAATTTAGAATCAGTCAGCGAAGAACAGGGTGAAATTTCCACCGTGTCTTGAAAGACATGGAGCAGAAATAACAACAAAGATGAGACAAGAATATATTCGCTGAAAACAGTTGAATATTAACATGACATAAACCTGAGATTGAACATAAAAAGAACATCAAAACGAAATTTAATAGAAAAAAAGAATAAGAAACATTTTCTTTTTGTTTCGTTTTCTACTCTTTAAACTTTGTTTCAAAGCTTCATGTACACATACCTCCCTTTATAGTCATTTATCTTAATAAAAACAAATTTAAATGGTATGATTTTCTTCCAGGAACTGCATCATTTTATGTAAAAAGTCTAAACTCATGGGAACATTTTGTTATTCTCTCGACCAGAGGCGGCTCGTGCAATCTGGAAACAGTGATTTTCTTCAGTCAGCTGAGAAATTAATTTGCCCAACAAGAAATGATTGTATTACGCGGACATTTTCGTGGATAAAAACCACTGGTGCCAGATATTACATGCAATATTCTTTGAGAGAATTTCTTTTCAATTAGGATTTTAGCAAAAATATAATTATCGGTTTTACAAAATATGCTGGCGGGATGGAAATAAATGAAGATCATTTTCGACATCAGTACATCAAATTACACGAAAATCAGCGAACACGTCTCTTGTACTTTTCAAAAACTTCAATTTCGTGGGTCAGTGTTAGTGATTCCGGGCGCGTTAACTGCTAAGGTCGTTGGCTGCGAAAGTGAAGCACATGTGGCTTCGGGAGGGGGGCGGTGATTGCTCCCCCTGGATGGTGAGATCCGACGCCGACCTACCGACGGCTTTCGGCCTCCCCCAAACCAGGTATCACCCAGCAGCCTGACACCTCGCCAGACAGGACCGACTGTAAGCTCCCGACAGTAGAGAATTGCGTGTAAGTGTAAAAATGTGTAAGTAAGGGATGATGATAGGATAAAAAAGAGGAAGGAAAGATTCCGTGCGGCCCGTGGCCCATTTGTGAAGGTACTGTTCCAGTATTCGCCTAGTGTTTTTAAGATAAATCACGGAAAACTACAGGTCAGAGCAGCCAGCCTCTAGAATTTTCCTCCAGACAGCGACTGAATACGATCTAGCTAATATCGAAAATACTGTCAACATTGGGACTCGAACCGGCGCCCTACCGGTCAGTGGCACCGCAATGACCAACATCAAAATGCACAGCTCACCGATACAATATAATAAAATATAACTTGAGCGGGATTTTTAGTGTTACAGGATTCTACCAAGCAGGACCAAAGCAAGTCCGACTACAGTAAACCAGCCTGATCTTTGTAAATGAAAGAAGTGGTTTTACCAAAACTGTTGTCAATGTTATATTAGTTATCGCTTTATTTTGCTTTTAATCTCCTTTCATAATTTTCTTGTGTATTGATTTTTATTTTTAAATGTTTGAATAATTTTATTGAAGGATGAAGACAATTTAATTCTTAGTTTTTTTCAAAACTCGAAAGCATTAGTATGCCTTTTGATCTTCTTAATTAATATATTGATATCTGTTTCACCTTCCTAAATTCATCCCGTCCAACCTCTACGCAAGCTTCCATGCAACTAGGGTTCTTTTATAATAAATCACTTGCAGTGGATTGATTCTCTGAGGTGAACGTATGGATTTCAATGGTAGCTGTCCTTCGTGACACTGTCCACAGATCTATCTGGAACGTGTCTTTTTTTACAAGTCTATCTACAAAGAGAGCTCTTCAGTGAAGTTCAAGGTAATTACTGCACCGATTGCGGCCACAGAGCCGTGGTATCAGAAACAGGATTTGGGTGGTCGTGTCACAGGTGCAGATGGGAACTGCAGCAGAGGAAATGAGAAAACGGCGATGAGGTAAAGTGGGGAGGTGAGTGAAAATGAATAGAGAAGTTCTGGCACAAACGCAGATTGAAGCTACCAAGGACACCTTACGTTTTGCTTTACGGGATTTATTTCCGTACAAACTGCAATGAAAACGGATTAGCCCAAATTTTGTCAAAGAAGATGGAAATAAAATATTGTGTTTTAATCGGGTTATGTAACATTTCAGCATACATTTCCGCTCAATGCTCTCAGGAAGTTTAGCAAAAAGTCGGGTAATCATCTAGACGCAAATTATACGGTTTTAAAATTCAAGACGAGTCAACATGAATAAACGCAAAAAATTATAGTAATTAACGTAACGAGTGGATAAAGAGGGGAGTAATCGCATGAGTGGTATGTATACGAAAAAGAGAGACGATAGGAGCGATTTTTCTTATTTACCATGAGTGAAATTTTTTATACCCCTTTATCTACATGTTACGTTCAATACTTTTTGAACAAACAATAAAATTGAAAGTGAACAAAGATCGAACAAAGAAAAAATGTAGCATTAAGTTAATATCTGCAATATTAAAAAAATATGTCTGTATGTCTTAAACAAACATAATGGAAGTATTTTTTATAGTCATGTTTCATTTAACGTTTTATAATATATTTTATGGAAGCGTTTTCAACAATAAGTTTTTCGGCCATTTTGTTCGTTTTTTTAACCTTTCCAAATGTGTTTTATGTTCAAATATTTAAAATAATTTGCATTTCTTAACTTTAAAATATTGATTTTATTTATAAACATTTGACAGCAAATAAATAAATATATTACTTATAAAAGGTTCAGGTTCTACTTCCTGATTCTCAGGTTCAGCGTATTCTATATTTTGTTCAGAATCAGAATTCTGAACTAGAAATTTCTAGTTCAAATGATGGATCAACTTCATCATCACTTGATAAACAATCGTTTTCTAAAATTTTGTTTATTAATTCAATATCTTTCGTATTTAATGTATTAAAATAACTCTTAGATGTGCCGGCCATGTTTTAAAAATGTCACGTAAGCGGGAACGTTGGGTCAGTCGGCAAAATTGAGCAGGAATAGCACACCACATTTTTGTGATAAAGTCAAACTAATGATCGACATCAGTTCAAAAAGATTCAATTTGAAGGTAGACTGGTGGATAAGTTTTAAACTAATTTCCTTCATTTGGTAGACCGATTCAAAGATGTCACGGGTCTGACCGACCCAACGTTCCCACTGCCGGGTTAAATTTTGTTGAATAGTGTGAAGGACGTTTAAAAGAATGATGCAGACCTCACGTTCCTTGAAAACCCTGATTTTTCGAAAATTGCAAAAGTTCAAAACTTTTCCGGAGTCTTCCTACAACTGAAGTATTAAAGATATATATTTTCCCTTTATGAAATCTGTTCCTTAAAATAGATTTTAAAATAAGATATTTTTTTTTCAAAATTTAAGTACTTCTTACGTAATTTTGCGCGAAGGCTTGAAAGTAGTACCACCAGTTTAAAAATAATTTCGTACTGCAACAAATACTCTTCTTAACAAATTTACCTCTTTTTAGCAAATAATAAATTGCATTAAAAGTGTTCATAAAAATGTGGATTATTATTTATTAGTGGATTTGGTTAGTGGATTTGTTAGTGCGTTGGCAATTCAGCTCATGTAGCTTCCTTTAATCACCAACGATGTTCGCAGTGCGCGTTGCGAGCAGGAATCCCTCTGAGAGCAAGGCTTCCGCGGCTGGAGTCAGTACGTACTTGGCTGTCCGCTGGGCTGTACCGCTCCAAAGCACAGGTGCCGACGTTCCGGCTGCCATTCTGCGACCTTCATTACGCCCTGAGGAAGGTCGCCAATGGCGGCCGAAACGCCGGCGCCTGTATCTTGGACGCGGCGTCTCCCGGACAGCCAAGACCATAGGAATCATTCTCCCTCCGCAAATCTCGAGTTGCTACGCGAGCGTTGTAGGCCTGAGCGCGGTGCCAACTTGTTCCATAAACGCGCAACAGCGATTGCCATCTCGCTCATTGAAATTGCAATACTAAATTGCGTGCAAAGAAATTAATAACAGCTGTGTTACTGATAGAAATTATCTTCTCTTTAATATTCCAGTGTTGACAAGAGTTTCCGTTGGCCACTACGAACCCAAAACATTTAATAACCAAATAGTTATTAATATATGGCTGATTCTTACATTTTTTTGTTTACTTCAGTATCCCGAAAACAGCTTGTCATTCATATTATATCCTTCCATTTTATTTCTAAAATATATTCAGGTCAAATATTAGAAATCCATGCTAATTTTAAATTTTAATGTCTAGCAAATAGTTGCCTGATGCGTTCTGGTCTAAAATCCTTTTGCTGTAACACTGGTGATAATTTTCGCTTTGCAAAAATACAAAAAAATGAATATCGAACAAAAGCGCGAGTACACAAAAAACTGAGGGTGAATTGGCTATTGGAAAACAAAACAACTCGTCTATTACTGGAGGTGAATTCAAATAACCCTGGATTACGTACGACGTCCCAGCACTTTCAGAGCGAATCCTCGCACACTGCGACAGAATCTGGGAAGAGGAGCAAAAAGTGCGCGTTGCCAGAGTTCGTTTAATCAGCGCCAGAGCATGACCTTGTTGAAGTGCGCGGGTATCGGAGGTTGGACGAAATAACGTTACATTTAAAACTCCAATAAGCAAAAATATACAAACAAAAATAACCATAACAAAAAGTGTCTTCATTTTCTGTCCCAAAAGTCACTGTTTCAGTTTAAAATGTGTATCAATGATCAGTTCATTACTAATATTGAAAAATTAATTTAGATGTTATTTTTGCATGTATCGTATGTTCTAGTCATTGCGATCGGTTGGATGCAGTGGAATATTTGCGTTGCTATCGCCCAGCACTGATTCAGATCTGAGTAGTACGTACCATCAGTGCTCAGAGTTCGCCAAAACTGTTTTGCGAACCAAGGGTTTTGCACCGTTTCTTGTAATATAGAAGAGATTAATTCTAGGTGAAACAGTTATGAGAAAGTTGAATTTTATTACTTTTGGACTGAAGATATTATAATATTTTAGATGCCTAGTGTAATATTAAGCATTTATATACCAGTACAGGGTTACTCAATCACAAATCACGAAATATGTTGAATAACTTAGAAAACATTGAAATGGAACGTCAATTAACGTACAATAAATTAAAAACTTCAAAAACTCATTTTGATGTGATTCAGCAAAACAAACTAGTGGAAATGCCAACATTTGCCCTCCTCTTAGAGTTGTTATTCAACAATTGCCCAGTTTTCTTAAGGGGAGACAGTAGGTAAATGGCTTCAAAAATTCGATTTTTATTTTTTATTTTATTTGAAAAGCCCGTTCATTTGTGTGTAAAATACTTTTTGTTTCATTTCAATCCGCCCAGTAGTTCAGACTCTAGAATTTTTTTCCTGAAACTCTTCGTAGGAAATACATTTAAATGCCACGCCTCCTTTACGTCAAATTTGAAATAAATTTGGAAATCTCTCGTATTTGTTGGCGTGGTGTCGTAGTTTTTTTTTACGTGAATGTTTGCTAACCTGCATTTACTATCGATAGGTGCCGAATTCATGCGTATTTATGAAGTTTGTTATTGTTTTGTTACTGTTAACCAGAATTTGAATGAATCTATGAATTCAGTAATTTGGACACGATTACCCAAAACTGTATTTGTGCAAATCAGTACTTTAAGATTTGGTGTATACAATGCCATCTTGTGTTTCAATGATAGAGTTTCAAAAAAACAAGAGGTTTTAAAAGTTCTGGGTGTAGATTGTGGGGAATATACAAGACAATCCTTGTTAGAAATAGACAGAGACAGAATACGAAAAGCAGACATTGCTGCATTAAGTTGCACAAAAGAAGCAAGACAAAAGAAGAAAACTATGAAAAGAAGGAAAAAAGACCAGTATGATTCAGATGATGCTCAGTATGGTGCAGGAAAATATTAACTGTAAGTGTTTTAAAGTTTTTTTTTCAGTAAAATATAATTATTAACTTTAAACCTGATTTTCTCAAAACTACATTTTTTTGCTTTCAGGAACATTTTGTGTAGAAACTAGAAGTCAAAGAAAATTGAAATTTGGACAGTGCATTAACAGTATATCAACAAGTATTCACAGCTTGTTTGAGAAAATTTAGTTTTGAATTAATTATTTTATGATATGTGAAACACTTAAAAAAAAATTTTTAATACTGAAAATTTAAAAAAAATTATTTCTCTGATTCTATTCTTTGTAACTAGTCAAATCTACCAGTAATTGTTGATTAATATAGTGTTTACTTGCAGTAAAAATTTGAGAGTTGTATCCTTTATAGTTTTTTCTAAAAAATGTTCCTTAAAATGTCCAAAATTAGCATTGGTAGCATAGGGAAATACGGTGCATACTGTCTCCCCTTAAAGTGCAGGGCATATTTTACAATTCTAAAATTAAATTAAGTTATAAAGAAAACACCCAAGTCGAAAGTATATTTGAGAGATGGCTTGAAAAATTGGGATATATCTCAAAACTTCAAGCAGTAATAAAACATGCTGCAAATTAAATTTCTGGTTGGATATAACTGTAGGAAAGTCAAGAAAGTATTGCCTATTCACTTCATAGAAAAATAATTGAAAAATCTTGTTTCATGTCGTTCAGTGTGTTAAGTCTGGAACAATAATGAAATTCGGGAGATGTAAATTCGGAAGCAACGCAATCACTATACACTGCGAACAGAGTTGAGCATATTTCTAAAGATGTAATTGAAATCTTTTATATTCACAAAGATATGCATTTGTTTATTTTAGGGAAACTTAATTTAAAGATTATTGCACCAAATATAATTACAATCCTGATTCTTTTGTGAAAATAATCAAAGTTCGCAGAAGATTCATAGACATTGCTTTGGGACATCACTAATCTTTGCTATGGAAGACTTGCAATCTTCGAATTGAAAATATTCGTTACCTCTACACCGGTACCTCTTTATCATATTTGAAACAGAACTATACAATATGCCCTATTACAGAAGTTTGTGCAGAGTTACAACTTAAAATAACATTGAACTCTGACCGAAGAAAATTCCAACCAAACATTCGAGATCGTATTGTTGAGGTGACACAAAAGTACGAATTTGGAAGAGAGATCTGTCAAAAATATCAAGTTTTTCTTTACTTTTAATTTGTCATACCTAATGTTTCTTTTCAGATGGAATGCGAGGGAAAGCATTCTGAAAAGATCTTAGCGCCTGTGAGCAAGTGGACTATGTTTGGGGTTTGAGGGCACATAAACACCTTTCCTTCCAATAAAATAGAATGATAATTAATCTCATAAAACAAATATTTAACACTTATATGGAAACATCGGTGTGACAGGCACGAAGAGAAATTAGTTTATGCAATAACGGCCGATATGAGTGGGGGAGAACCTTGTTGGTCATAATAGCTTCCTCCCTGACCCTCTTCTATCTCTCGGCGGAGTTTTGTTTAGTTCTGCTGAAGCAGCCGGCATATAGGAGGCATTTTTGGATATCGTGGTGAGACCGGTAGTTTCTCTTTCCGTATTTTTCGTAGCGGTATGTTAGACCCTTTGCTTCTCTTAGTACGCAAGTGGTGTTGTATTTTGAAGAAAATCACAAGTTTGTTGACAGAAGGCTTGTTTTGTGACAACCGAACACGGACTACTACTTGGTAATATTTTTAGTAAATTTACTTGCACGAATGCGCAGAGAAAGTAAGAACTAACTTTCATGGGATTTTGGCAAAACGTTTGTCGCGTCAGTCCCGGTCTGTCCAGAACTGGCCGTCAGTCGATAATCTCAGCCTCACTGCCATTTCTACAGGTAGACCCAAACGGATTCACCCCGCAATCTCTCCCCTTTCCCGTCCTGCCCTGCCCGCCACCGCCTCGTCCAGACTTCCTCTGCCTGGCCTGGTTCTTACCAGCCCCTGCACATTCTGATGCAACGCAATTCTTGAATACGCTAGTGATGTGCGGGTTGCATTAAAATTATTTTAAAGGTTAGTATGTTGTAATGCGACTGCCCAGGCGGGAAAATTTTCGACTTACATAATTAAAATTTAACTTAAACCTTGGAAACAACTCACGCCAAATGCGCCAAGATTTGTGAAGTTTGGTCGCTAAGAAGAGGATTTATGACTCCTCGAAATCCGGGGGTGGGCTGCCAACAGCCTCCCGGACAAAAGGCCGAGTTTACCGCATCAGCAAGCAAGGTGTCGGGGCTCTCCACATCACTGGGGACGCTTGCCCCACCCGAGCGCCGGACGCGAAACGGCCAAAAGTCACATGTTGACATAACGGGCAGATAGTCAGATTGCAAACCGCACCCGCGAATCGCGACCTATGAGAACGGACCTGCTGACACCTGAAGTGACCTCGGAAACCTCTGAGCTTTCCGCCAAGCGAACGTTCGCTTACTCAGAGCGCGACTAGGAAATGGCGGGGACGCGTCTGCCACAGCCGGTCCGTTTAGCCGCGACAGAATTTCGATTGCTGGCTGTGGATGCGCGTGGTCCTAAGTTGGCCTGCCACGTGAGCTCGCCCGCTGCCAAGTCCGTGGAACTTGGGCGCTGCCATTCACGACTTATCTCCCCACATACAGAACGTACAGGCTCTACATAGCATTACGCAATTTACTCCAGAGCAAGGCACGCATTTAATTAAAGCACGAGGCCCAATAACCTATATCTTGGAACCAGAGAAAAAGGCGTCTTTTCGTGACCCCGATAATTTTAACCCACTTCTATCTTCGGGACACAGCCCTCGTGATATCAAGCCCCTTGCTTCGGAGTCTCCCCTCCGCCCGCGATAAGGGCCACCCAGAACGCGTCCGCGCCTCTGTTCATAACAAGCGTCTCCCCCTGTACCTAGAAACAGGAGAGGGAATGAAATCTATATAGTTTGTAAGAAAGCGTTGTAATGTGTTCACAACCATTTTAGACTGCATAGTAGAAATTTGTATCATTTTGTGCAACTTTGTATTTGTTCACTTCTGCAATAAACTCACTGTGTTCTCACTCTCTGACTCATTTCACCAACTCTGTTTGAAGAACCGTCGACTTGTCACCGACGTATTTTACTCACGGGCTTTCGTTGCCGCCGCGCGGTTTGTGATATGCCGGCGAGTGTGTCGAGGGCTTCGCCATAAACGTAAATTGATTAGAAACGAGGAAGACAATCACACAGCACGTGTCTGTGTGCGCGCGCGATGATGAAAAATCGAGAAATTTCATGTTTTTCGAATCTTACTGAATCGTATGCTCTGTTTTATTGCATTTTAAATGCTTCCAACCATTTATTACTGTTTCTTAGTTTTTAAGATATTTTTTAAGCGAATGTTAACCGTCAAACCCTTATTTAGTGAACTTCAAATGCATGTTCCTGAATTGGGAATATTCAGCAAATGTATGCAAGTCAAGCATAAAAATTATAAAACATAAAATATAATACTATAATTCTTTTTGCAGCATGTAACCCATGTTTTGTTCTAGTGTATGAAGTATAAGAGGAAAGTGTTGCTAAACGTTTCAGTTATATGAACTGAAATGTCCAGAATAAATATATAAACAATTATTTTTCTCAAATAATCAAATCCTATCGCTTTAGTTTTCATAGTACCTTTAACATTCTAGTTTATTCTCTAGAATATGCAGTTGTGATTAATTTAAAAAATAATTATTAAAATATATCAATTTATTGACAAAATTGTATTGTTTCTAGTAAAAATCTGCATTTTGGCCAATAATTTATAAACATAGAGGGAATTTTAAAATATTTTATGTCTAAAAGCATGAAGAAATGAAATCTACAATAAAAAAACACAAAAATCTAGATTTTTTTGGTTTATTATCATTTTTAGGTCTTAGTTAATTTCACAATCATCTTGTTGGAAATGTTTCTACTAATGAAAACAGTAACATCAAATACATTTTTATTGAATTCATAAAATTCACGACATTTCGTAGCTATGTTTTTTGCATCTTCTTCAGATACATTAAAAAGGTTATAACATTGCATATTTTTCTAATGGTTCGTTAGAACGTTACTCTTATAGCTTGTCTAGTGGGTTTACTAGCAAACACTTCATGGCCACATAGTAAGATCGTCAGGCATTAGCCTTAACATGGGTGACCGCACCCATGGTAAGGCTAATGCCTGACGATCTTCCAGATCACAAAAACCGTTATATCTCAAACCTGTACAAGGCCAGAAATGTTAATATTTTAGGGTTCATGTTTGACTATGGTGAATGCTTACAAACGCCCATCGTAATTTATTGAATCAAAATATGTGGTTGCACTTTAATTTCGATTTTTACATATGGCAGGAGAGAGAATATTTACATTTGAAAAGTATTATAATACCTCTGGGAAATGTGGTGTCTCACATGTTTTAATTACAAGAGCCATAAAGAAAATTGTTTTCCTTGACGGTGAAAACGACTTTTTACAAT
Source organism: Acheta domesticus (assembly GCA_031308135.1). Taxonomy (NCBI): domain Eukaryota; kingdom Metazoa; phylum Arthropoda; class Insecta; order Orthoptera; family Gryllidae; genus Acheta; species Acheta domesticus. Next base: position 124,943,020 of record JAHLJT010003656.1, on the reverse strand, counting down.
TTAACTTCGGAACAAAATTTGTTCAGTCTAGTTCACTCTTCTTCATAGTTGGAATTCGCAGAAATAAAAGAACTTTGATGAGCAATCTGAGTCATACAATTGACCCTCAGCTTTGGAGAATGTTCCACAATGATCCTTAGGATTGTTTGGTTGTCCTGAGTACCACGAATCGAATCCAGCTTCTAGTAAGGTTTCTCCTGTAAAGCACAATTTTCTTAATGTTTTAAATACCTTATTAAAACAAATTCTATTTATATGTATAATTTATCATTTCCGCCTTTAACTTTCATAATTGAAAATATTTATCATTGAATTTTAACCACATATTTTCCAAGGTTTGAAACCAGGCAGAGATTCTCTCTTTGTGTGTCCTCTTAAAATTTGAAACAAATAAAAAAGTATTTCCGTACAATAACGGTGAGAGCTCAGCCTCAACCTCTTTCCTACTGAGCATCGTTGACCGGGAGCTCCTATGGTGCGGATCTCAACTATGACTGATGTTCGAAACTCACTACGTACGTGGGTCGAATGGAACCACTGATTGGAGTAGAATTTTAGTGACACGCCGATACGTAGCGACAAACTACTCTGATCTGTAGTTTCCCGTGGTTTCTCGTATCAATACCTATCGTGTGTCAAAGCAGTGCCCTAAGAATAAGTCAGGGACGACGTGTGTCTTTCCTTCCTCATTCTTGTCCCCCCTTTTTACTTTACACCCTTGCACACATTTCATATTATATTAGCTCAACGCAAATATTACCACGTCCAGCATGTTTTGCAACCTATTTATTACGAGATACAATTGAATCTAATATTGACTATAGTATTGTATATAATTAAGTTTTGTAATAATGTAACCAGGGATTGTAGTCTAGAGTAATATTGCTAACTCTGTGAAAATATGCACTCTCCAAGTCAAGATTCCTGTTAAAAAGGTGTGACGTTGAAAAGAGAAAACACTTTTTCAAATGAATGGCAGATCTAGGTTTTTGGAAAACAATTGTGTTCGAGGCAATTGGACTGGGCGTGAAATTCATCCAGAATTGGTCATACCATCATTGGTCATACCATCACCGTCAATGACGCTAGAAATTTAGTTTCTTCGCGTTTTGGGTTAAACCTTTGAGTGACGAAAACACGACTTGTCGCACACTACACGTAACAGTATTAATACGCGCAATACATGTAAATAGTATGAAGAGTTTTGTGTGTCCTATTCAATCTCTTAAAACTACTGAGAAAGTTTCTTGTAACAAAAAATAACCCCGATATGCAGAGCCGTATCTGTATTCAATACTAACCACGATCCAAGCTTCAAGTAAATTAATAAACTTCTGGAATGCTTCAATGATGATAATGCTGCAAGTACTTCATATCTTCAATGTGAACTAGTACTTAATACCCTAAATAAACACATAACATAAAGAAAAGTCCTCTGCAGACAATCATTAATATCAAAACACATTAATTATATTTCGTTGCTAAATTGATAATTAAAATTTTGAGTTCTAGTATATCAAGTCTCGCCAAAATCGATCAATAACTTCAATCAAAATCTCGAGAAATGACTTCACAGGCCCTTAAGATCGAAAGGACACAAACCTTAATGCATACTCAGTGCATACTTAATACAGCACAAGTACAAGTATTATTATTCGTTTCATACTTTGTTTCATTGTTTAAAAAATTGTGGGGTTCAGGTTCGAAAATTCGGAACGTTTGCGCTTCACCTCACGTGGTACTCTTATCTTACCGAAAATAGTGAGATAGCGGCCGTCTTTCAAATCGGAGAATCCAACGCTCGCTAAAGAAGCAGATCCACCCCCAGGAGCGGAGGTTGGAGCTTTTGCAAATATCTTCTTGAGGGCGTCGGCTTCTTCCTGCGAGTTGAGGACGGCGAGGTGCGCGCCCTCTGCCTCGCACGCCAGGCGCGCCTCCTCCCAAGGGAGCGGCCACAGATGCAGACGATACCAGCCCACACCAGGCACTTCCTCGTACCCAGGTGGCGGGTTTCGTGACTCAAGAACTGCCCCAACAAGAGACAATAGATTAATTACATAAGTGTTGTACTTTGTACTTCCTGTCAAGAAAAAAAGCGGGTACTTTCTCTACTAATACGAATATTCACGTCGTGAGAGATATTAGATAAAGATCAAGATAAAACCGAAATAAAAGCTGCACCAGAAGAAGCTGAAAAACTGAATGGAAAATGGGGCGGACGTATTGTATGACACAACGACCAAAGGTGGTCACACACAACAATAATTTGGGAACCAAGAATTCGCTGGCGACACCCTGGAAGACACCACAAACGATGGTCGGACAGCTTCAGGGACGCAGTCGGCAACAAGTGGACGAGGCTGGCCCAAGATGGGTCGACGTGGAGGTCATACCTAACATGAATATCTTCATGTTCCTGCAAAAATAGACAAAGAATAACAACTAAGTGAAAAGTGCACAACCAAACAGATGAAAAAAGTGTCAAAAACAGTGAAAATCAATAAGTGATTAACAAAAGTGTGAATATAAAACAAAACATATAATGCGATGGGTCGTTTGACCATCGCACGTCGCCACCCCAGTGTCACGCCACATTAACAGAAGCTCGGAAGGACGGGCGGCCTCTCGCCTCGCCTGATCAGTTCCGCACAGCTGCGTAGGCCTCTCCACACCCTGAATAATAAATCCACCCCCTTTGTGCCTCTAACAAAATGAGTGACTCCCGGAACAACCGCGTTATAGACTTGGCGCAAGCAGACAGCAAGCTAATCCCCTAAGTCCAATAAACCCATCACATGTCTGCAGAAGAACCACGTGCGCACTTCTCTGTGCTAAACAAAGACATCCAATGGCCGCGAAAGGAAGCGATCATCTTAGCCTACCAGGTTACAAATGACATAGAAAATTCTGGAACTCAACAAACCGACCTATGAAAACGCTGGGCAGGAAGCACGTGATAACCCTTGCATGGTGCGAGAGAAAGAAGGGGGGAGAAACACAGCGAGAGGCTCGAATTGCAGACGGGCGAAAAACACGAGAGAGGGTGGTCGAGCAGAGATAGCATAGGACAGTCGAAATTTTCAACAACTTAAAAGTTACAGTTAGAGAGCGGCCGAATACCGGCTTTTAGAGAAATCACTAGTGAGAGCAACGGTAAAAGACGACAATAGCGGTTGGTGAGAGGCAAGCATTGAGCCGACCACCACGAGACCTGCCCGGCCTTCGTCCAACCGCGGAATTTATTCCAAACAGCCAGATTTTGGCTTCCAACGTCATATGCGGTCCAGGTGGCGTGTGACGGCCTGAGACGCGCGCCAGCGCTACGCAATTGCTGCGCTGACATTCACCGCCGACATCCCAAGCGCCGGCGCCTTCATCCCGGGGGACAATTGTGAGGCTGGCGTTCCAACGCTCCAGCGGCGCTCCTGAGGGTCCTGCCGCATCAGTCCATCGATCGGTGAGCAATCCCGTCGCGGTGACGTAGCCATTACGCCATCATCAACTTGTAAGTCATCATCATCATCATCACTTATTTGATAGCCAAAAACAGTAATTCCGTGTTTGCAAGAACAGTTTTTATAATAAATGTGTCCCCGCCATTTTGGACGGATGAAAAAAACTAAATTCTGAGTCAAGTGTTTATTATTTCAAAACAAAGAAACCATTGCAATCCCTCGACCCAGGGCACTCACCCCTGAGACGCTCAACGCCGGCAGCAAAATCGCAGGTAAGTGGGCGTGCGCTTGGCGCCCCTTTAAATAAATTTAGCGCATGTCCCCACCTGCTACAATGGAAATGACCGTCATACCATCAGTGTGTCGGCGCTTCCATTCTGTGGTGTGACCCCCTTCCGATTCCGTTCCAAAGAATCGGCATCCGACGTGGGCGGTTGCATAACTGTAGGTAATGTTATCTGATGGTACTAATGCACAATCAAATAAAGTAGCTAATAATAATAATTATTATCATTATTATTATTATTATTATTATTATTGTTAATATATTCATTGTTGAATAGAAGGTATTCCTGTTGATCCAGTTAAATCTTATTAGTTAGAGTTGGATGGTTGGGGTGAAATTGACCTTCTAGGACCAGTCGAGTAGACTTCAGGAACGAATTGAATTTATTTATTCACTAGCTCTACGTTTCGTGCATTACAGTATGCATCTTATCAAGATCAATGAGTATTTAATGTTGGGTGCACCTTGACATTATAATTTGCAAGTTATGTTTTGGTTTTTTCTATGGACGTGGGTATCATAATGTTCATGCGTTGGTTCCGTTTATAAATGCAATCTGTGAGCTATTACAAGAGTCAAACACCATTGATCTAATATATGTACATTATTTACAATTCTTCGGTTGCTATGGTTGTGGTATAATGCACTCCGGAAGCCATAGGGTGCTCAGCTTAACTCGAACGTGACAAGTAACAGCCATAGCAGCCCAGCAATTGTAAATATGTACATACGTATTAGATACATAACATATTCACTTTTGTAAATGGCTACTGAATGGCACAGACTTTCCCGTATTAGTTTCCTATTTCCTTGGGTCTCGGGAAGCTATTCTCATGCCAGTTGCCATCTATCGCCTCCCACAATACGTTTTTTTTGGCTGTTTAAAAAATTTCACTTTGCTAGTGGTTGAACCGAAATATTAATATTAGAATGTTAAAAAACTCTAAAACCTCGACATAAATGGCAATTTAAAAAAATTGGAGCCATTTTTAAGAAAATGGCGTTTAAGCGCGTATACAAAATACGACATTTAAAGGTCTTTTTAACAGAAAGTTTTTGAGTTTTCAAAAACTTCATTTGACGTAATTTCAAGCACACTGACTCACAAATACAATAGTATTTACATTTCTGTAATTTTTGAAAAGACAAAAAAATACTTCAAATTGAACCTGACGTCATATTAAAAAGTGTATTTAGCACTTTTTGCTGGAAAAGTTTAAACCAAAAAATTGGAGCCATTTTTGAGGAAATGGCGTTTGAGCGTTTCTGAAAATGTAGATTTTTGAGCTGTTTTTCACAGAAAACTTGGACTTTTGAGCTGTTTTTCACAGAAACTTTACTTGACATTAATTAAAGCACATTAAATATAATAATATAAACAAATCGCCTCTAATATTAATATTTACGACGTGAGAAACAGGTAAAAAATAATTTTTTTCAATATTTGTAAAAACAAGAGGATAGGCAGTTTATGTCGTTTTATAGAGTACCTTTAGCAATATCCCTACCAAATGTTTGAAGAAAAAATCTTGTTTTTATATTTTTAAAAATTGTAGATATTGCACGCAATATTGCGCAAAAACTACTATAATTTTGAAAAAAAAGTACATGACCTTGATGATAGAACTTTCGAGAACAAATTTTATTTGGATAAAAAATCTCAATCTTTAATATTGTATCTGTAGAAAGACGCCCCAAAAAATTCAAACTTTTCAAATTTTCAAAAATTCAGAGTTAACCGTCAAAATAAGACCTAAGGCTTCTTAATGAGTGTATTTTATTCTATTCTTACTAGTCATTTGAAGGTGTGGAGCCATTTTTGAGACAGACAGACGGACAGACAGATGGACAGACGGACAGACAGGCGGCCGGACAGACGGACGGACAGACGGATGGACAGACGGACGGACAGACGGATGGTCGGACAGACGGACAGACAGAAGACAAACGGACGGACGTTTTGCAAAGAGCCACTTTTTCGGTATCAGGGGACCCTTATCAAAGAATAGAAAAAACTTTAACAATTTCTCAAAACTCTTGCAGTGCTGCAATAACACTAAATGAAAAGCACACTAACTAGGCAAGGCTGCATGACTGATACAGTAAAGAAAGTGAAATTAGTTTAAAGATTGCAAAATGTATTGAAGCCTACGAGGCACAAATGAATAATTATTCTAAACACATGTGTAGACTTTACAAACAAGACTACACTCTTAGTAAAAATGCTCCTCCTTATACACATCTGTCTAGTAGGGGGTCTAAATGCACACACAAAATGCCCTTCGCTGACGGCAAATGTCCACGGGCTGGATCCGCTCTCCGAGGTCAGCGCTCTATAGTCCAGGTGTCTACTCCATGCACATTCTCCTCCTTCTCCCCTGCCGCCTTTTTGCTCTCTGTTTCGCCAGCCCTGTCTCTCCCGACCACACCCCGAGGTCACCACGGGCGAGTGGAAGGGGGGGGGCAGTCGTGCGGGCGGGCAGTAGAGGGAGAGGGGCGGTGACGGTGGCTGTGACGGCGGCGGCGGCGGTGCCGGCAGCGTGGGGTGGCCTGCCATCACCCGCGTGCCTCCCGATGCACGAGGCAGTGCTCCACACGTAGAGGCGCAGGGGAAACAATGATTAATTAATTTTTTAATTAATTAATTAATTTTAAGTGGGACGCGCGAAATGTATGTTCCCGCCCCATAACACACTGGTGCACTGTGGAACTCCCATAATTGGCGGGAAGACCACAGAGAGCGCCCAGCTGGGGGAAAGTCACTGCAACTTTATCCTCGCTGAGAAAATGTGCCCCAAAACGTGTATTTTAGTTCAAATCTGGAAATCAGTTTTCCGCAGCATTAAATAACTTGAACTATACTACGAATATTACTCCGTATACGGGAAAGTAAACATTTGGAGCAATTTATCACAATCACGTGTGAAGGTTTTTGAAGATGCGTCATTTTGAGCCAGTTTTCACATAAAACGGTTGAGTTCCCGAGAAATGGTATTTGACTTTATTTAAAGCACATGTACCATAAATATAATAATGTGAAACAATCGCCGCTAATGTAATATTAACGATGAGAGAGATAAGTCAGAAAAAATTAAATTTTTGCAACTTTTGAAAAAAAGTGAATAGGGCAATTTGACGTTTATGCCATTTCATAGAGTACATTTAGAACTATCGCTACCAAACGTTTAAATTATAAAAATTGAAGCTGTTTTTGGCAAGATCGTGTTTTTAATTGCACATATTGCACGCAATATTGCACAAAAATAACTAATATTCTCAAAAAATGTACATGACTTTAAAGAGAGAACTCACTATGAAAAAAAATTCATTTGAAGGAAAAATATCTATCTGTAATTTTGTAGTTTGAGGAAAACACCGAATAAAATTCAAACTTTTGCAATTTTCGAAAATTGGGAGTTAGGACCTATGCCACCTTAATAAGTATATATAGTAATATATTCGTACACGAAATATAAAGAGAAAATTGGGATCCGTTTTTCAGATAATTTCAGAAATGTCCTGGGGGCTTCATGTAAAAAAATTAATGAACTTCTTTTTCAAACTCGCAAAGCTTTAACTCAAGCCAGATGCACAGGAGTTTCTTCAATTTGGAAAAAAATCGTACGCATATTTTAGGCGCTAGTGTTGTTCAAGTACACTGGACAGACGAACGGACGTTTTGCTTTCAACTGTTTTTTTCGATGTTAAGTACCTACAAAACAGGGATTCAGGCTACACTACGTGTTGTTTTAATTTAGCAACTGGATTTATCCACTTGTTCGTTATCAGGGCCCGGCAACGATTTTTTTCTGCCGAAAATTCGCAGTTTTTCGCGCAGTATTACATAACTTTCCTTATACTTCATATATTACTCCGTATATACGTACGTATACGGGAAAGTAAAAAGTGGGATGTATGTAACATACTGCATTAGCGTACTGCTGTACGAGAGGTTTTATTTGTTTAGCTTGAGCATTGTACATGCTACTTTTAGGCAATCATTTTATATGATTTTTAGTAGCATTTTTTGCTTCTGCAGGTGCTACATTTGTGATATTTTGGTAAGTAAACATGGCAGTCTTACCAACCACTGATGAAATAAGTTGAATTATTTTTCGGTTTTCTATAGTGTTTATGTTTTGTTTGACATCTAATAGGGTTTCATCTCCTCCCAAGTTTTTTGAAGAATCTGATTCAGGAGAATTAAAAATAACCTGTGAAATAAAATTAAACCAGTATAAACAATTATGGAGAAAATACAAAACACCTATTAATGTTTTTATTTTTGAGAATTTTGCAACTTATTGATATCGAATTTACCTGGTTAAGTAACATTTTGCAACAGTAGTTGCGTTTATCACAACAGTAGCTGTGATAAACGCAATGTTATTATTTCGGTCAATAACATACCCTGATGTGACGGTGACCTGTGGAGTTGCGGCGACTAGATAACGAGAAGGAGAACAAAGTGTCCATTTGGCTTCCTGACGCGCAGACGTCGACCAGGGCACATAATACGCCCACTATCGCGGCCCTTGCAACGATGGTTCTCTTGAGCGTATGTGCCATTTTGCCTCGTCATTGCCCTTAATGTCTGATTGCTCTTTTTATACTTTCCTGGAGGAGTCCGTGGGTTATTTTCTCTCTTCAACGTCAGTCTAAGGTCAACTTGGATGATCTCAACGAGGTTAAAGGTTGAATTTGATAAACAGAGGCACATTAAAATCACTGCCATTAGTTTGTGGCAGCACATTGTGATAAGCAAATGGAGGCAGTTTGTGACCTTGCAAGCCTATGATAATTGAAAAGCTAAAATATTAGCATGTGTATCACGTAATCATCCAAAATGGGCCGTAACAAGCACCAAGTATGTAATGGTAATTACTGCTTAACTTTAAAAGGCAAAATTAACAGATTCAGAGTATAAAGTTTGAAATTGCCAATGAAAAACAAGTTTGTTTGGCATTTTGCTGAACAGATGTATGCCGTGTTACAATGAATGGGTGAACCTGGCTCAGTCGACGCTACCTACAGGTTGCAACACAAAATGTAGATACAACACAATAACGAGTTCATCTGCTGTCCCGATGAGAATTCTAGCGGGTGGTTGCTCTGATCGGTAATTTTCCGTGGATTCTTCCTTCAATGAGAATTCCGGAGCAGTACCCTAGCAAATGGGTCACGGACCAAACGCGATCTTTCTTTCCCCTTCCTCATCCCTTACTTACATATATACACTTTCTGTCTCCCTCACACACACACACCACACACACACACACACACACACACACACACACACACACACATTCACTACATTACTACCGGACCGGGTAGACCTACTATAGAGACCGGGTTTTTATATAAAAACATTTTTTTGTCATTCTGCTTACGGTTCTAATTGTAATCTTGGCAAATTGTCTCTCTTCTAACTCAATATAAAATGTTCTCGTTACACAGTTTTACATATTTAGTACTATATTACATATTTTGCCATTTTCAAAAAAGAATTTATTTATTTCATCAATTTTCTTCAATTTTATTTCATTTTTAAAATGAACAGAAGCATTTTTACAAAATCGACATTTTTCCTACATTATTGGTGAATTCTAGGTATGAAAAGTATCATTGATGCCGTTTCATTACCTTCAACCTATATTTCCGAGAAAGTTTGACTATCGCCGACATGTAACACTTAAATGAGATTGTTGCAGTGATTGTTTACTGGTCGCAGATATCGCCAGATAGCTCAAGATGCATATAACCTTGCTTATATGTATGTTAGTTGTGTACGGTAGGTAAACAACAGTTGAAGATTTTACTGCTGACGAGAAAGTTGAATGATGCAAAATGTGCACCAGCTTGCGCTCACCAAATGATTTTTAAAACGTTTGTACAATCTTAAAAATGTGTTAAGGAAATATTTTATAAATGTAATTTAGTGTTATGTAAATGTGTTTTATAATTACAGTATTTTAATATTATATATTGTTTCCAATTTTACATATTTATTACATATTCTTACTGTTTTCAGTACATATTAATGTACATATTTTGACGTTTAATACTACATAATTTTGCGGTCTCTACACATCACCACACATGATGGAAGTCCAGTTGGGTGCTTATAGCTCGTCCTGTCTGCGGCGGTGCCTTCCCGATGGGAGATACCTAGTTGGGAAAGAACCGCAAGCGGACAGATAGCCCGGCGACGGATGTCCCCATTCAGCGGAAGAAGAAAACCGCCACCTCTCGCTATTCAAAACGTGCACTACACTTACAGGGCGAAAGACCTTAGCAGTTGGCGCGTCAGATATGACTAATTAATCCATCCATCCATCCATAACACAGGATGGTTGAGCATAGACAGGCCATGGAATGCATAGGATGGCGGGCACTCCCAACAGCGTGTCTCCCTTGACCAGTGGAACCAAGGAGACATGTGGCCTCTGCAACCACCTTTTTCAACATTTTTGAAGGGGACCATTTGCCATGACTTCTAAAGAAAATATCAGAATATTTTTCGAACGTCGGCCCGCTTTGCTCCTTTTTCTTAAAGATTATGGTTAATAGTCGCATATCAATATCATTTCGGTACCTAAAGATTGGAGGACGGGGCGTCAAATACGGACTCCATAATAAATTGCAATAGAACTGAAGGAAAAATTTGTAGACATGAAAACTAATGTTTTATTTTATTTGGCGAATTAAGTATCGACAGATTACATTGTAAACATGAGAAGATTAATAACTATTCAGGAAATAAAACATCAAGTAGATTTCAAAAGCATGTGAAAGGTTTTCCTTGGGACGGTTACCAGAAATAGGTCTCCATCATCATCATGGTAAATACAGCAAAGAAATTTAAGCATTCAATATCCATAATATACTATGACCATCCGTTTTACCACGAAACGAGTAAACGTGTCACATCACTCGCCTGCGGAAACAAATCAGTTTCAACACGCGCAAAAACAAAAGAGTAGTACCGAAATATACCCACAGATTTCGCTACTGTAGCAAGTCGACACGAAGAGCTACGAGCAGCATTAACCTTCCTTTCGAATCAAGCAGCCGACAGAAGCAGTCGCAGGAAACACGAAACACTATGAGGTAGTTCCGACACGAACCATCGGTTTCGAAGCAGCAGAAACTCTTTAAAGATAGAAGAGGTAAATATGCTTTAAATGAAAAGGAAATCGCAATTAACTGTGTGCATATTTAAAAAGATTGCATGCATATATTTCAAAAGTTGGGAAGTGGGGAGTACGCACGTAACAGATGAATACTAAACTCAACGTGAATGTCTCCTTCTTTTCCAGTTTTTGTGTGATTTATATTTTTTTCTGTTGATATTAATTCTTCAACAGGTATTTGGACGCGGGATGTTAGGACCACTGGTGAAGATACTCAAGAACGAAGTTCGGAATCCTACGCAAGCGAACACTTGGCTTCTAACGGTGGAGGAATGAGGCAAGGTCGCACGACGCACCGCTCAGCTACACGCCACGCCGTTGCCCGAAGGTCGCAACACTCAAGTAAGAAAGTTCCCAAGGGAATTTTAGTATTTTGAACCCTCTTCGAAATTCTCTGTGTAAATTGCAGAAAACGTTTAGTATCACGTTACTTAGTGTTGAGGAGTTTTTGAAATTGATAATTATGAAAGACTAGAATCAATTATTCTTATCTTGAATAAACGTATCTTGACAACTTGTAAGCATTTGTTAAAAGATTTATTTAAAAATGTAGTTGTAACAAAATTCTCTGTAAAAATGAAAGAGAGAATAAGCAATTCTTAAGAGTTTCTAAAGGTAATTATTAGAAGACCATTGTATTCTACGTAAAGGCTACAATTCATGATTTGTTTCTATTCTGAAAGATAAGTGAATAACAGAATAAGAAGAAAGTAATGATAGGGATTTTTCATTTGGAATCTCTGTGTCAATACAGTGACAAGGAATCGTTGGATTAAAGTGTTGTATGAATTGTCAGTAACAAATGTATAGGTAAAAGGGTATGGTTATAAGATTTTTTTTTATTTTTCTTCCACACAGAACAATTGTGTAACTGTATATATTGTGTGTAATGTGTATGCAACAATATTAAGAGAGATTATAATGTTTGTTGTTGAAAAGAAAAGTTTTAATTGTTTGTGATTTCGTGAATGCCAGTACTCAAAGAATCCATGTTGCTGAGTCCCCCGTTTTTTTTATATGAACTACCGTCTTCCGAATGAGCAAGGCAGAATAACTGAGGATTATATATTTTAAAAAAAAGTCCCCAAAATGACAGTACGGTCATAATACAATAAAAATAACAATATAAATAATATGCAATTATACAATGCAATACAAAGGTATATTTAATTTTAATGATATTGCGAGTGTTCTGGACCCGCAAAAATGGTGCTGGTGATCACACAAAATAGTTTTCCAAAACTAGTACGCATATTGTACATGAACAATGAATTCAATACTCTCAAATATTACTGCAAGAAATTTACAATAAAACTAGTGTTACACCAGCACATACCTTCTCGCATTATTGGGAAAGTTACGTATTATTGTAATTTCTGCCTTACTAACACCCTAGCTGTAACTTGAAAAAGTCCAGTTCAATTCAAACAAAGCGCCTGTGCTGCATATATGCATTTATTTAGATAGTCAGGAACGGTAGTTATTACTTATTTTTAGAAATTAAAGAAACATGCATGAAATTGAATTTGAAATGTTAGTTTCTGCAATAAGCATGAACAGTTTCACATAAGCTAGCTCTGGTTACATCGAAGTGAGTTTGTGAGTTTTGCATACCATATTCAGCGATTAAAATTTCTTAAAGTAAAAGAAGTAAATATTTGTTAGTTCTAAGTTAAATCTATTACCATCATTAAATCTGTTTTTTATTAAGAATGTTGTCCACATCATCACAATTATATCTCGACCAGATGATGTGAGAGTGATTGAGAATGATGTTTATTGAAGCGCACCACTGTATGTGCCAAAGCGACAGTCTGTAAAATAAGGATACTTAACACAAATTAAAGTAGTGGTGCTACATAATGATACAGACTTTCCCTTATTAATTTTCTGTTTTCTTTGGTCTCGGCTAGCTATTCAACTTTCCACATAATCTTGCCGGCTGTCATCTATCGTCGCACAAAGTACATTCTTTTGACGCGCTCTTAATTTTTTAGTTTCCTAATGCTACAACGGAAATATTATTTTAAGAATATTAAAGAACAGTGAAACCTCTTCCTATTTTCTTTGAAAAATGTGAAGACGTTTTTAAGAAAATTTCGTTTAAGCACTCCTGTAAATTCGAAATTTGAAGGAAATTTGAAGATCTTTTTCACAGAAAATATTTCATTTGAAGAACATTAACTCACAAATACAATAGTGTTTACGAATTGCTGGAAATGCACATATTAACGGTGTGAGAGATTCTTCAAAAATTACATTTGAGAAATTTTTGAAAAAACATACACAAAAATGAACATTATGTCATATTACAGAGTGCAATTAGCATTATCCGTTTGAAACGTTTGAAGAAAAAAATTGGAGCAGTTTTGAGAAAACAGCGTTTGAGTATTTCTGAAAGTGCGGAATTTTGACCTAGTTTTCACAGAAAACGGTTGAATATTTGAGAGACTTGTATGACATTATTTAAAGCACATGTATTCATAAAGATAATATGAACAAATCACCGGTAATGTAAATATTAACGACGTGAGAGACAAGTAAGAAAAATCAAATGTTTGCAGTTTTTGAAAACGGATTAGAGCAATATGGCATTTGTCATCTCATAGAGTATATTTAGAACTATTTCCACCAAAATTTAAAGAAACCATTTGGCGAGGTTTTTGACAAAATGTTTTGTTATTTTTTAAAAAATTGAACATGTTGCACGCAATATTGCGAAAAAACTTCTAAAATTTTGAAAAACATATACACGACCTTCATGTAAAAACAAATTATGGATAACGAATTTCATTTGAAGGAAAAATCTCTATCTTTAATTTTGTAGTTGTAGGAAGACAACGAAAAAATTGGTACTCGGTATATACGTAAGTATAGGAGAAAGGAAAAATCTTAAGAATTTTGCTTATTCGATGCTCAACTGGTAGGCAATATCTGGTTGGGGAAACGCAGCTAGCCAACGTGTAGGTCGGTGTCGTATCTCACCATTCAGCTTAATTAAGATTAAAAGATTAAAACAAGCATGTACGGGACTAATGAAGTTAGCAGTTGACGTGCCCGCAACTATTAATCATATTGACTGGTTGTTTGCCTAAAGGCCTCCTTTGATAATTCATCTTTCATTTAGCCGAAATTAACAGAATCTTTTATTCTTTTTTTTCAGGTAGAATGCTGAACCTGCAAGAAATAAGCTAAAGCTGGCATTAGGATTGAATGCATATGTAAATATGAAGGTGAAGATTTCAGTGGCATCAGCGAGACGTCTCTTCCTAGAAATTTTAATGAAAGAAACAACGTTAATCATCTGATCGCACAGAAAAGACAGCATAAAAATATCAGGAGCTACTGGTCTATACGGAGCTATAGATCTACATGAAACAATATTGACATTTCATGAGATAGCTCGAGTCCCACTAGTAGTCGGTGCAATTGACTGTTCTTATTGTAATCACAATCACTGAGAGGTAATATGCAGAAAACTTATAAAATTGACAGAATTTTTTTCCATGAACGTTCAATTAATTTCTGATGAAAATTTGATATTAACATATTGTTGTAAGGCAGAATATGTTGTTCCATTTTCATTACTTATTAGACACTAGACCCCTCTCAATAGATGAATAACAATGAAATGTAAACAATTTATTCTGCTCAGAGGAAATAAACTAACTCGTAAATGGGAAAGGAAGGAATTTTTTAGACAGACACTAGTAATAGTATATTATGCAACTAGTTAACAATGTTCTCCTTTTTTGCCCGAATAAAAAATATTACCGTAATACCGATGTTAAGGGTGAGTTTGGTAAACTTTTCTTCGTGCAATAAATAAAATTATAAATGAGTTACAAACGTTGGTTTTTAAACAAGTATAATGATTTAAGGAAGCGATGTTAACATCCAAATTAAATTGTAATCTCAGTCCATGTTATGACGTCAAGCTTACTCCCTAAGCAACGAAATTATTTACAAATAATAATTAGGTTCAAAGTTATGTTTAATAGAAGTTTGGATTCACTCTAAGGAGAAATTTTGGAAGCAACTGCAAATGCAGAAAATGATTAATACCAAAATAATACTTCAGACTCTATTAGCAGTATTCAAGTATTGAAGGTTTAAGAAAAGAATGGATGACAAATGCAGCGAATTTTGTTTGCGAAACTGTTCTTCTTGATTTTCTGTCGGAGAAGGTTGGTTCATCGTATACCATGTACGTGCTAGAATAAAGATGGTAGTTATTCTAATGTTTTGTGCAGAAAATAATAAACGAAAAATAAGTACACTGGAATTAAAATTTTCTTTTCTCATTTACAAATTTAATTAATTGTTATATTAATGTTAGTGCCCATAAAATTCATGTTCTTAGTTACTGTTATATGTTACCAAATAAAATCATCATATACTTTCGCAGAGAACATAAATTAGTAAAAAAATTTAAATGTGTACGTTTTTCCTCATTTTTACTGGCAGCATTGCAATCTATTTAAATCATTCCAAAACCTTTTTACTTTCCCGTATACATACGTTTATACGGAGTAATAAACGAAGTGTATGAAAAGTTATGTAATGCTGTGCGAAAAAATAGATTTTCATTGATAAATAATTCATTGCCGGGCCCTGATAACGAAAAAGTGGATAAAATCAGTTGATAAATTAACCCTCAATTAGCGTGGTGAGTTTTTGTTACATAACCGGCGTCGTGACATTTTGACCCAACGCCTTTTTTTTCATTTCTATGTGAAATTTGTAATTTGTACTATTTGAACTATTTCTGTTTAGTCACATTTTTATAGGATTTTGAAAATCATTTAGAAAAAATTCATATTTAATATATGTTGGAGCAAGAAAGCTTTATGTATATTATTATTTCAGTGTATTATCTAAAGAAGCTTTGCACACATTTCCATTCGTATTCTATGACCCATAATTCAGCTGGTTTCTACCAAGCCCTAGGATGCGATACCTCCCGAACGCCTCCGCTGTGATGGGCAATTTGCAGGTTTCAACTTGCATAGGCCTACCGCCTACATTGCATCAGCGACGCTGTGCCTTGCCCCCCCCAATCACGTGACTTGTTTCCCACGCTCTGCCCGGCGCACACAAAAATCAGTTGGCTCAAAACGTTGCCGTGGAAGGATGTGCTGTCGCGTTCCGCAATTCCACGCCGCTCCTGCGAACCGCCACGCGTTGCTTCGCAGTTATCAGTTCTCCGCCTCGCATCACGATTCAAAGTGCCGAGTGGAAAAACTATATCTCAATTATCAATCAGTTGGCCCAAGCTCGTCCTCGGACGGACGTGTTGTCCCGCTCCGTAATTTCTGTGCCACTCCAGCGATCCGCTACGCGTTGTTTCGCAGTGATCAATTCTCCGTTTCATATCACAGACTCTGAGAGCAGAACGGAAGAACTATATTTTAATTAATGAATAATTAGTCGGCTAATGCTTGTTGCCGCGGACGCATGTGTCGTCGCGTTCCGCAATTTCACGCCGCTCCTTGCGAACCGCTCCACGTGGTCTCGTAGCCATCAATTCTCCGTCTCGCATCACAATTGAAGGTGGCGAACGGGAAGAACTATATCTCAATTAATGAGCAATCAGTTTATCACATCCACGCTGTGAATGACCTGCCTTCCGCGACCTTCCTGCATCGGCACGCGCCGCCTTCACGCTGTGCGTCGCAGTGGCACGTGATCTGCTCATTGCGACTTCCATGAGCTCACACCACCAGCATCGTACGTGGTATCCAGCCGGATCTCAGCATTCATCAGCCTGAAACGGGCCTGGGTTCGCCACCCGCCCGTGCTCAGCCAGTATCAGCTACAAGGCTATGTATTTCACCAGCAGCTGACATTTTGACCAAATTACAAATGAATTTGACTGTCCGAATCAGGGACATTGCAACCAATTCAATTGTGTCAACCCACAACAATTATCACGTGTCAATTGTATTCCCTTTTTCGTTAATATATATATATATATATATATATATATATATATATATATATATGTATATATAAAATTATTCAGCCTTTCATTCTAACAACTACATTAAAATTTACTATTCCATGCAGTCCTGGGCCTGCACCAAATGCCCAGGTGGTCCACCGAAATTAGAATTAAGAACTAGTTATAAGTACATTTAATTTTAGGCCGAGCTCTAAGAGGAATGTTTGGGTTTCGTTCAAAAATATAATCACCGAAGTCCATTGTACTGGAACCACCCCAATCAATATATATTTAGTGAACTGAATAATAATCAACATTTTTATTACATTACTGATAAATACTCATAAATCAAACAATATATTCCCTTTGAATTTTTAATGCCTTATTGATTTCGTATTATCAATTTCTGATCCCCATATTTAACAAGATATCAATATTATTGAAAAATACTTTCAGCAACTCCTTTCAAATGTTTGCCTGTCATGCGTGACACACTGAGTGGCAACATGTATAACAATTTTCTTTTTTGGTCATTTTCCCCCTATATTGCATACCGCTTCGTTTTCCTGGTTTCTTGTGGATTACATTTAGCACCAGGAATACATTTCTTCAATATTCTTGAGGTGGTTCCACACAGTTTTCTAAGCACAGTTTTCTATGAAATGGCGGGGTGGACGCACGGAGGGGCGACGTTGTTTTGTCAATCGATTTTCTGGTATAAAACACCCATTATATATGAACCTAACACCTGTTGTTCTTGGTTTAGTAAAATTGCATATATCTCAGGATATCACTACGCAATTTTCTCTATGCTACATTTAATAACATACACTTTCCTCTTAAAGACGAGATAACTAAATACTTCCTAGGAATTTTAGCATTCCCTGCGTTCCCTAGACTTCTCCACGGGTCCCAGATCATTTTCTGCATTTCCTACCAGCAATGCTTAATTGCTCAATCGTAATTTCCAAATTATGTGGGGAGTTTAATAGATCTTCTGAGACCAATTAACGAAATAGTAGATCGCCTCGAGTTATCTCCAACATCTTGAAAAGTGGCAGTGGGTCTTTGCGTAGCACCACTGGCACGATTCTGGCGTTGAGAACTCCATGAAGTTGGTCTGCGAGGGAAATGACTGCTTGATGTTTTAACACCTTTTCCTTCCCTGCTTTCAGAAGGCTAGACCCATCCTCGTGGTGGACAGTCACGTCGACCATGTGGACCCCTTCCCGGCTTTTTATTACCATTTCAGGGCTGAGGCTAACCAATTTGGCAAGGGAGAAAGTGTCTTCGGTGGACACTATGGAGTCTGAGCATCTGCTCTCTATGAAGTTCTCGATCTCGTCATGGCGTTCTTTTCTTCCTGGCCTAGTTAGAATGCATTGACCCCAGGACGTGATTTATGGCTTCTACTGCTGCGTTGCACTTCCTGCAATACATATCCTCTCTGGCCCTTCGTCTACTAAGGATAGATTTTTGGCAGCGGTATTTGGCCTCAATTAGAGTGCAATGATAAAAAGACCGGGTTTCAAAAGAGTATATTTCACAAAGGCATTTCCAATCGGATTGTTTATATTCGACATGACAGCTTCTCCCAGGCGGCATCCTCGTCATCGGCTCATTTCTTCTTACAAACCCTTAAATCTCGTTCAGTATAGAGCCAGTTGAACCCCAGTGCTTTGGCGGTCTTTTCAGCCGGTAGAAACTCACACAGGAGCTCAGCCACCTGCAAATAGGATCTGCAGATTTCACTAATCGTTACCGTAGGTTCAGCGCTACACTAGGAACGTGTTGGGCGACGCGCAGCAAACCCAGTCCTCCATTTCTCTTAGCCAGGTATAATCAGCCATCTGCAGTGTAGTACTCATATACAGATACATACTGTTTGACTGCTATTTCTGATTTGACCGTCCACTTCCCTGAGCATCGACATAGATGTCGATAAAACTAATTGGTAGAGGTAATGAGGCATAATGCAGGTATGAAGTAATGCCAAATTCTGAGGGGGTTTTAAGCGCGCCTTCTCAAGGTTCGTCACAGCATCCATCAAATTCGATATGGATGTTTTAGATGCATAGCCGTTCCAAATACGGTGGTTCACTCTCAGGTATGGTAAGGTATGATCATTACTGACCAGAGGAATTATATCCCCCAACCTTTCCAGACATCGGTACTCAATGAACCAAGATCGTTCAAAAGTTGTGATTTGAAATGATGAACACTTCGCGACGGAAGCTTGTCATTCCGACGTATTCCACCATAATATCAACCAATTCGTGAGCTCCTGGGTCATCTTTTGTTAATAGCGCCAGATTGTCGGTAAATGCTAACAAGGCCACACTCCTTTCCAATAGCGTGTATCCTGAATTGTTTTTCAATTTCTCAAGCAGGTACTCCGTAATGATTGACGAGGCTGCGAATATAGCTTGAGTTGGGAGACCTTTTGTGTAACCAATCGTGTAGCCAAAACCGCTACACGTACTACTTATCGTGTAGCCAAAACCGCTACACGTACTACTTAAAACAGCAAAAGTTTTGAAAATGAGAAATAATTAAGATCTATTAGTACACCTCAACGTAAGAGTCATTGAGTATTGAAGAAATTGTCAGTTTTTACCTGTCTGGGCGAGGTTTAAGCATTTTCTTACTTATTCTATTCGTTATTTGGGAATACACGTAGCCGAACTGTTTTAGCGTGGTGCAAAGCTCTGCTCCACGGAGAATGCAATCCGAATTAGCCTTGAGAGTGTACCAAATCTACGTAATAGTACAACCTGCAGTGCAGCCAATAAGAGTGTATTATTTATCTTCCATCTGGCAAGGCAATCCGTTGTAAAACCGCTCTCCTCTCATTTTTGAAATAATGCAATCTCTGCACGTCTTAAACGGAACCTCGTTTGATTTTGAGAATTGGCAACAATATGTTTTGCTGTTGCCCGGGATGTAGCGCAATCTACCGATTTTCTTTGAAAGCAATTGATGCCTAGTTTTAAAGAGAAAATACGAGAAATGACTTTCCAACCGTTTTGGAAAATACGAGAAATTACCCCCGCTGTTTTGGGGAGGAAATACCATGTCGAAGGTGCTATGTTTGAAATGTATGTTCTTCACTGTTAATTAGGGCCAAAGAATTGTTATAAATGATTGAATTCCAAGTAAGGCGCCAAATTTGAGCTAATTTGGCCGCCTATGTGTCCACAATAATAGTAAAAAGAAATGGGGACAAGGAGCCTCCTGTTTTACTCCCCTACGAATTAGCTTCGCAATT
The DNA here is from genome assembly GCA_031308135.1 of Acheta domesticus. Taxonomy (NCBI): domain Eukaryota; kingdom Metazoa; phylum Arthropoda; class Insecta; order Orthoptera; family Gryllidae; genus Acheta; species Acheta domesticus. Next base: position 124,922,874 of record JAHLJT010003656.1, on the reverse strand, counting down.
TCTTCCGAGGGGTGCTGAATGACGTTGGAAACGTCAGCGTTAGGTAAACGACTCTTACGAGTCCCTTATCAAATTGGTAAAGGTGCTGGGGGATCCCTTTCCAGGACAGAGAGCACCGAATCGCCGCGAATAGGGACAGTGTCGAATGCTTTGGATATAACCAGCACAGCGCCGATACCACCCCGTGATCTTTTCATATCAGACTGCTTCGTGAAGAATTTGAACGTTAGCGAAACAGCCAGGTTCTGGGATAAACCCTTTTTGGCGTGGATTGAAATTAATCCCGGATAGAATGCGTTTGTCCATAATGCCCCAAAAGGTTCTGCAGAGCAGAGAACCAATTGTTATGGGGCGAGAGCTAGTATTAAATTTGTATCTTTATATTCTTTTGGGATAAGTTTGGTGCGATTAGCTTTTCACCCATATGACACAAAGCCATTGTATAAAATGTAGGTGTACAATAAAGAAAATATTTCAACTTTTGTTCCTGAAAATGTGTGTCTAACTTTTATCTTATCTGGACCTGGAGCCGTGGCATTTTTCCCGGCCAGACGACTTTTAATTTCAGCATCTTGCACCGCGTATAGAATTATGTCTGCGTCCATTTCAGGTGTTGATAATTTATCACCCTCTCTTAATTCGGAAAGCCGAATCGGTGGCGTATTACCCCAAATGGATTTGTACAAGTCATTAACTTCATCCCTGTTAAGGGGCTGTTGATCGACACTAGTACAGTCAATGCCCGTTCTAATTCACTTTGCCAAAAAACACTGGATCATTCTGTCTACCGGGACTGGTGGTGATGGGTTAAGAGAAGCCGCCCAAAATCTCCAGTAACTAGGTGTACATTTCTTCCACTTACACTGCGATTGCCCCTCAAGGCCCAATTAATCATAACGATTGAATATGTGACGGTATTTCGCGTCTTTCTCACTCGTGCTGCTAGATATCGCATGATCGTGACCGTATCAAGCTCTGCTGCGACTTCTAGCGGCACGACCGACAAAGGCGGGAAATGCCGTGTGATATTCTATCGTGCCCACAGGGGCTTCAGGGGCAAGGTTAGAAAAATCGCTCTATAGGTCTGGGATTGAATATTTCTTTTGAGTTAATTTCCCACCTCAACGAGTTCTTGATCTACATTATTTTGAGAAGTAACCCAGGTTCCTATCCAAGTTGAAATGTTCTCCTTCCAGAGAATGCTCTCCTTTCCATCTAGAGTGGCTTTGTCAGTTATTACGTCTCCGGGCGTCATAGCAGCCGGGACGTAATAAAGGTTTGGTCCCGTTCTAACCAACCAGTGGTGTCGTGTCAATAACAGATGAAGTAGAATCAAAGAAAACGGTCACAGGCGAAAGCTGATTCGTCTCTGAAACCACAGAGGCCTCCTCGTTTGGGGATCGCACTGCGTCATCTTTCGCGCAGACAATGTGCACCATTGCAACTCCTTCAGGGCTACTGTCGGTAGAGGTTTCTGAAAGGTTTAAGGATATTTGCTTATCTCTACCTTTCAAGACGTTTCCGCCCCCTTTGGACAGGAGCCAGAACAGGGAATCACCGGCTTTCTCCCCGTCTTACGATTAGGCCTTCAATACAGGGGAGAAGAAGCAATTAACATAAGGATTTGAGTCTTTTTGGAGTCTTCGGAGAGTTAATGGAGGCGAGGCGATAAGAGCAGTACTAGTAGAAAGTATTGACTGTAAAATATCCTCTATATGTACTCTCGTTTCTTTTCAATACCCACCAGTCGGGCAAGACCGCAGAGCAGCCCAGCAGAGCAGCAAAGCAGAAAATTCTTGTTCAACGTCTCTGGTTGCTCTTTCTGCCATTTGCGGCCATTTTCATAGTATACTCCAAAGAGACGACTATCCCTGCTCTGGGCACAGCAGTCCTGCCACTACGCTTCGCCTTGGCAGCCGGAGCTTTAATAGCAGCGTCCGGATGAGCATGTCGCAGATGTTGTGAGAGCCCTGATTTTATTGCGAAGTTCGCGAAGCATAACTCACATATAAAATCTCCTTGAGATGCTGCGTGAACCAGGCACTTAGGGAAATGACTCAAAGAGGGTAGCTTGACTTTACTAAGTCTTGCTGCATTTCGAACATAAAACGTTAGGGGGACATCATTATGGACAGTATCATGATGCCGAACCATATTATTCAAATCATTGGCCGTGTAACCACCTCCCAGTTTCTGAGCACAATGTGCGCAGCGACTTGCCTCGAAGAAAACTCTATTCATGAATCTGTTCACTGGGCGCGCCCGAAGCTTCGTCCAGTGTCCGCTGGCAGTCGCTGCTAGGAGCACGACGGGGTCGTGAGCTGCAGACCACTCGCCCCCTTGCCCCGTGACGTGGGGGCCATGAGACGGTTTTTCTGCCAGGGACCTCCTTTCCTTAGCTGGGTGCTCCCGTTTTAAGATGCCGGAGGTTCACCTACCTCCCATCCGTCTTGGCTGCACCTCACGTGGCCCCGAGATGCATTACCGAGGCCGCCGCGAGGAGGCGAGAGAATGGACTTGTCGGCCACAGAACGGCAAACCCATTACAGGCGGCTATTACGACCGTACGGTTGCGATCCCATTACAGGAGGGCTTCTCGGTACTTACTGGTGTGTACTAGCATCGCCTACACCACGGAGACTCGGGGCGACATCAGACCCCCAATGTGTTAGAGGAAGTAATTTAGTACATATTGGAACATGACTTATCTAATTCTTCTTACCAGGGCTCGGCAAGAAATTTTTTGTCAAAAATTCTCCGATTTCCGGCGCACGATTACAATATTTTCTATTCATAGTAAGTAAGGCAAGAAAATAAACACTGAGAATTTTTAAAATGTGCTGAAAGAAAATGGTTTATTATTCTCTATTACAAAGTATTTACCCGTCTTTACATCAGTAGCTATACATCAAGCTATTATTCAGTTTTCTTTTGTGCTGAATATTAGAAAGATTTACATGAAGGCCCGTGTGTAGAAATAATTATATTTATGTTTGTTACTTTATATATAACCAATCAGTAAATCCTTTGAGATCGAGGTTATCTGATTCTCTTTCTTCTCAGGCTTATCCATTGCGCAAAGCTCCGCGCATACTTGCACTCCTTGTGTAATTTAAAAGTGACACAAAAATGCTGCGCGAGCTGTTGGGTGCGTTTAATCATTCCGCAGTGCCGCACTGCGGCGGAGCATAGGGCCAAATAGACAACGGGTAATTAACTCGGAATCGAAGCCACGTCCCCTGGCGGTGTGTGACGCGTGCGCACGCGTCACACACGCGTGGAAGTGATAAAGGCGCGGCAGTAGCAAAACCTGACGAGCCAGTGTCGCCAACGCCATGTCGCCTCTGGGGGCTCTTCCTTCCTCTTTGCTTCTGTCAACGCCATAGAGGTAATAGTATTCTACACTAGAGTGTGCAACAGCGCTAGTGTGCGGCTGCAAATTGAAGAGGAGGAAGTCGGCCATTAGTATGGCAACACGTGGAGTGAGCTTCTGAGACGTGTTGAATATTGTGGGGATTTGTGTTCGTGCTTTCATTGTGTGTTCGCTATATATCTAAAATGGTGATGTCTTGTGCTGCATTCGCGTGTACGAACAGATATTCAAAAGGCAGTGATATATCATTTCACAAGTAAATCTTGTAATCTTGATGTACTAACCTTCATATAATGATGCATACACTTATATCATATCAATAAACATTACTTCAATAAAATTGTTATTCATGTAATTTCTTTTTTTATTTCCCCACCTACTAGTAAATTTGGTAGAGTGAATTTTAATACTAAATTGGAAAGATAAGGAAGTAATTTTCCACATATGACATATGTTTGGAAAAGTACAAAAACCAGTTTTCATTTAAGCTATGCAAAACTAATATGTAGGAAGTGCTGCTTGATTAGAAACTTTGAAATACAGAAGTCTCTTAGAGAAAAAAACTAACTTGAATATCAATTAGCTCAGAGTCTTGTTTGGTAATAATTGAAGTATTATGACTTCAACCTGGGGTTCATACAACCCTATATTCTTAGAGTAAATGCTAAAAATTTAAAAATAGACAATGTAAGGAACAAATACACAAGCATATTTTAGGAAAGTTTCTTGGTCCCATTTATTTCCTTACCCTTCACGGGCAATAACAATCATATTCTGGTAGGCCTTTTCAGTAAGTGAAAAATTACTATTTAATATTATTTATGTGAATATGAATTCTAATGTATATGAATTTCATATGTTTATGTATATGTTCATATGTATATGAATTCTAATCTGTTTCACTGTGTGCTGTAAATTCATTTAACAGCTTTCAATGTAATTGTGTTGAAATAACCAATCCGTTGTTTAGTTGTCATAAATCATTTGCATATTTGGCTTATATATAAAATCTGCAAGTGGATATTTTAAGAGGGGTGAAAATTTGAAGCATGGGTTCCAAAGGGATTGATGTTGCAAAAAAACTTGGACATAGTAATCCAAATGTCAGGCTAGGCTACAGCTACGGCTTCATGCCTAAAATTAAAAATTGATCAAAAAGTAATACTTTGCGTTCATGACAAATACATAAACATGTACCTAAATAAAAATCTTAAATTTGTTTTAAAATTTCTCATGATGACTTAGCACCCAGCTTACGTTCTTTTCAGGTAAAATGTTTGCTGACATTTTCTTCTCCTGAAATTTCAAGTATGTAGCTCATGTGACAAAGATATTTCTATCTTCTACGCACATGTGCGTATAGTCATTCCATATATTGGGTAAACTGACGTGTTTCAAGTAGCATGCGTTATATTTAGAAAGTATATTTGTATTTGAAAGTATCGTCTTTGAAATTCCCGCGCAATGTTGCCATACTAATGGCGTCTGGCCGCTGCTTCAATTTGCAACCGACTTCCCTTCAGATGGCATACCGGGTGGTAGGGCCTTGGTCAACGCTTCTTCCCCTGCCCCGTCGTCTTCCACGAGTTCTCCGTCTTCCTTTTAGACTTTGTCGCTACGCACTAGGATGGCAGAGGATGGCGTGAGTATTGAATGGAGGAGAATAGCAGATGATGACGTATCGTAGGAAAAATGTTGAAAGGAGTTAAGAGTGAGTATTTGAGGGAGGATATTGTATGTTAAAAGAAGACAGGGGTGTTAATATTAGAGAGAGGAGAACGAAAGCAGGTGAAGACTTGGATATAGGGGGAAGGTGGTTTGGAGATGGCGTGTAGGGAATGTTACGTAATGATGCACGAAAAAACGGCGAGTGTTCGACAGAAAAACTCTAATTTACAGGGCTCTGGTGACGACAAAGTTGATAAATCCAGTTGCTAAATTTAGAAAAAAATCCTCTAACATATGGTGTAGCCTGATTCCTTGTTTTGGGGGCCTTGACACCGAAAAAATCAAATGAGGGCAAAATGTCCGAATGTCTGTGTGTGTATGTCCGTTCGTTTGTGACCAACGCTACCAGCTAAACCATTTAGACGATTTTCACCAAAATTGACGATCCCCCATCGATTTTGCAGATGTCGTATGCCCCTTGAATTTGAAACTAATATTTTAAGTTTGGGGGGTGCTTTACATGAGTCCCCTGGGATATTTTTCAAATAAAAAAAGGCTCCGTAAAATATTTCCCTAAATATGTCTTGTAATTTAATAGATTTAGTTTGCCATATTTTTAAATGCTAAAAACTTTTACCACTCTTCAGAATTAAGTTCTTGTAGGTGATTGTCTTGTTGCTTTCTTATAACTACATAACTAGCACGATTAAATATTTTATTTGTCCATAATTTCAAATACTAACGAAACTAGAAGATATGTGGTAAAATTAATAACCTAGTTACAAAGGATAACCAGCTAAAATGCATGAGTCATGTACAATTTAAAACAGACGATGATACACTTATTCAATTATACATAACGAAAATATTATTAAAATTATTTATGTTTTTATGATCCCAATGTTCCTTTTACACAAATTGAAACAAGTAATTTTGTTTAAATGTCACGATTATTAAAATGTATTTCAACTTCACGTGCGGGATAGTAGTATTTTTACCACGGTACCGCCGCTGCGCTAATATATTGCAGGGCCCAGTTCCATCACATGTGGCTGTCTTGAGCGCTGACACGTTGATCCTGGGGATGGCATGGCCATCTGCGCACACATTCTCTCGTGTCTCTCCTTCTTTTATCCCTGTCGTGTGTACGCCTCACCTTGCCTTATGCCTGTATTTTTTACAACAGTGGAATTAAAAGTGATACCTCATTGGTTGGTCAAATTGCCTACACATTATCCATATGTTTAGAATCCTAACCCAATTTGTATTATGATAACAGTGGAATTTGAAATTGTGTATCTCTTTTATTCTGTTTAGATTAAAATGTTTCTAAAGTAGACGTCATACTGTTTCAAAAGTAGTCTTATTAGAAAAAAATACATTTACCATCGAATGATGTAATCTACTAGAATAATTATTTTACACGGTCACATTTACGAAGAAGCTTTCAAACTTGCGTTTTGCCTGGTGAGGCCTTTTTTTTCAATTTCGGAGCTGATTACATCGGTTCGATGAAATTACGATCAGGAATCACAAAAACATAAGCAAACAGAAGCCACATATCAAAATATTGGTCTTCAACTGCAGTAGATACTGATATAACTTCACAATAATTTTAATGTGCCCAAAAATAGTCTCCTAGCAGAACACCCCGGGAATTTCGTGCAGATGGTTCCTTCCTTGAGTCTCGGTCATCTCATAGCATACTGTAGCTCCTTTCGTGACTTTTCATCACAGCATAAGAACTTGAAGCAAATTATCACTTTTGCCAAAGTGAAGTGCACCTACCTTAAAAGAACTGAGATCGAATAAACAAGATAAAACAATTATTTCTCTTAAATTACTTATGTTAGGTCTTTAAAATCAATCACACCAGAAAAAATTGTGAAAATATAGGCCTGTGTTTTCATCAATTTCATTTTTAAGCCATAGTTTTAAAAAAACCCTCTTGAATCGCCCTATCCATGAATTTATATTGACATGAAAAGAAGAAGAAAATTTGTTAATAAAAATAATTTAATTATGCGATGTGTCGTTTGACCATCGCACGTCGCCACCCCAGTGTCACGCCACATTAACAAGAAGCTCGCAAGGACAACGCGTCCCTCGCGCCGCTTGAATCAGTTCCGCACAGCTGCGTAGGCCTCCCGAAACCCTCCACCATAAATTCAACCCCCTTTGTCCATACTACAGAATGATTGACTTCTGGAACAACTACGTTAGGGTCTTGGCGCTAGCACGCAGCAAGATAATCCCCTAAGTCCAATAAACACATCAAATGCCACGACAAAAGAACCATGTGCGCACTTCTCTGTGCTCAACAAAAGACATCCAATGGCCGCGAAAGGAAGATATCATTTATCCAATCAGCTCACAAAATAACATAGAAATTCTGGAACTCAACAAACCAACCTATGAGAGCGCTAGGGCAGGAAGCACGTGATAACCCTTGCATGGTGCGAGAGAAAGAAGGGGGAGAAACACAGGGAGAAGCTAAAATTGCAGACGGGCGAAAAACACGAGAGAGAGTGGTCGAGCAGAAATAGCATAGGACAGTCGAAATTTTCAACAACTTAAAAGGTACAGTTAGAGAGCGGCCGAACATCGGTTTTTAGAGATCATTAGTGAGAGCAACGGTAAAAAGACGACAATAGCGGTGGGTAGAGGCAAACATTGAGCCGACCACCACGAGACCTGCCCGGCCTTCGTCCAACCGCGGAATTTATTCCAAACAGCCAGATTTTGGCTTCCAACATCATACGCGGTCCAGGTGATCGTGTGACGGCCTGAGACGCGCGCCAGCGCTACGTAATTGCCGACATTCACCGCTGACATCCCGAGCGCCGGCGCCTTCATGACGAGGGACAATTGTGAGGCTGGCGTTCCAACGCTCCAGCGGCGCTCCTGTGGGTCCTGCCGCATCAGTCCATCGATCGGTGAGCAATCCCGTCGCGGTGACGTAGCCATTACGCCATCATCAACTTGTAAGTCACCTTCATCATCATCACTTATTTGATAGCCAAAAACAGTAATTCAGTGTTTGCAAGAACAGTTTTTATAATAAATGTGTCCCCGCCATTTTGGACGGGTGAAAAAGACTAAATTCTGAGTCAAGTGTTTATTATTTCAAAACAAAGAAACCATTGCAATCCCTCGACCCAGGGCACTCACCCCTGAGACGCTCAACGCCGGCAGCAAATTCGCAGGTAAGTGGGCGTGCGCTTGGCGCCCCTTTTAAATACATTTAGCGCATGTCCCCACCTGCTACAACGGAAATGACCGTCATACCATCAGTGTGTCGGCGCTTCCATTCTGTGGTGTGACCCCCTTCCGATTCCGTTCCAAAGAATCTGCATCAGACGTGGGCGGTTGCATCACAATTGCGTTCATTGAATAAAAATTTTACATAAACTGAGAACAGGATAAGTCTGGAACTGATCCTGTTAAACAGATAACAGGATAACCCAAAGCGCGGTTTCGCAATATTAGTATTAGCAGAAATTTGCGGGGTGAGCGATAAAAAGCGGACAAAAAGATTTTGAATAAGAATAACATGAGCGTTTAATGAAAAAACATCGCAAGTGCGTACAAAAAACATCGCGAGTACCGTAGGTTATATCACAAACTTTTCAAAGAAACAATACTGTCAATACTTACATGTGATAAATGAACGGTTGCACTAAGCACATAAAAAAGCAATATTCATCCGTATCAAGCAACTATTAATACTTCTAATTGTTGCTGTGAGAGCATTTACCTTTATATGGAAAATATCTTGAATTAATGTACACAGAAAGCATGCATGTAATATGAAGAAATATCTTCATATTACATTCCTTTCCAGAAAAGCCTTCTAAACATGACCTTACAATGATCGCCTCCAGCGCCGAGTAATATGGCTGGTATTGGATAATATCGATAAGCCCCGGTCCAGAAAAAAGTGATTCAATGTTCAAAAGTAACTCATCCTTTAGATTACGGTGTTAAAAACGTTTCTTTGATGCTAGCCTAAACATTTTAGTTTTTAAGGCCCTTTGTTTAGAAGTTATTTAACGATATAAATTCAAGAATCCTTGCGTGCGTTGCAGGTTGCATTTTACATAAATATTTAAATGAGTTTTTTTTAAAACCAATCTTTAATATTTTTAAAGATAATTGCAATACGTCACGTCTCCGTGAAATTATATTTCTATAGATATCTTGTTTATAAATATTTGTTGCGTGTGAGAGTAGCAATGGAAAGGTATACTATTGAAATAATCTAGGAGACAATGTTTCAATATAGACTTTCACTAGGAAAACCGTTGTTCTGCCATTCATCTTCCTCTTTCCCCTCCCGTCTCCGTTTCTCACTGTCCCTCCCTCCCTCACCCTGTCCCTGTCTGTCTCTGCAGCTCTCTGTCCCTCTCATTCACATTTACTAACAGATTCTTCACGTCTCTGAGCTGGTGAGGTGATATCGGGAAGCGGCGGACCAGATAAACTGTAATACAATTTTCAAGAAGAGCTCATACTGTGGATTACAATGTGAACAGAAAAGGGGGAGAATAGCAAAATGGGGGGGGATTCAGAGCACTGATTAATCGGGCATTCTCTGTCCAACCATAGCCCGCTGGTATGCCTAACAGCCGCCGCACTTCGCCGATCCTTATGGAAGCCAGCGAACGGACGAAGTTTCACATTGTGGCCGCAGAAGCGCTGGTCGCCGACCATTCGCGTGGCCTTCAGACCGCTTTAATACATGTGGAAATGCCCGTATTTGTGGCAACTTTGGTCACTTAAAGTGATACGAGGCATTGCAAACTCATGTTGGTGGTAATATTAAACAATATTGAAATTATATATCACTGTGCAGTTTGCTTCAAAGAAATTGTGGAGTAAATTCTTCAACTTAACTCTCAATTACACAGCAAGCGTGAAATCTATTTGGATAATGAGCCAGTAGTGATTCTTCTTGACTTATAAAATACAATATTTATTCTTAATTATTTCTGAAATGTATCTGTATATTTAGGTGTTTAAAGAGAACTATAATGCACATTATCTTTTTAAGGCTTTTAAAGACTATGGATGAAAACGAAAATAATAGACAACTATTGTTTTATCAGTTTTTATATTATCTATTTTATATTTTCAAACTGTATTTATTCTCAGGAAAGTGCACTCAATAAAAAGTACTCCAAATCACTATTGTCCTGGTAAAAACGTTCTCACCTAGAAAAACAGGAAGTTACTTACGACTAGCAAAATTCATATTGGCGCTCTCATGGACATACAAGGAACTAGTGGTGCTACAGAATGGCACAGACTTTCCCGTATTAGTTTTCTATTTCCTTGGGTTTTCGCTAGCTGTATTGAATTGCCGCATACTCTTTCTTGCCAGCTGCACTATCACCGCCGAAAGTACATTATTTGTATACCAGTATTATAAACAACCCTTTTACATTAACAAAATCGTTCATAGTATGGCATATTATTGCACGAATCATTAAGTCATCCCTATTTCTGCACGAAATATGAGCCATCACTGACGTAATAGTCACCGCCCCTATATATTTTCAGTTATAGAGTTTAAAGAAGGCAGTGGTACCATATAGATAGATTGCAGTGTTCGCAGTAAAATCAAATACGTTATGAAAAAACTTACTTTTAAAAAATTGGACTGCAGCTGCATTTGCCATGATTGTAAAACAAAAAAGGTTTTTTGTGTTTAACATGTTAGGGCCTCAAGGAAATGTATTTTTTTACAGACCTCAACATAATTAAATTCTTCACTGGATGCGATAGTAAATATTCTGGGCTTGCCATTTTTTGTTCACTATCAAAACAGAACCTTCTTCTTTCACATCGTTGATGCACAAGTTGTACAATTCGACACGTCTACAAGCACCAATTATGACAAAAATAGCAACAACCTGAAAATCATACCAGTTATTAATACAATACACGACGTAATAAATGAAACTTAACTATTATTTCCACTGTCATTATTATACCTTCATTAAAGAAAAGTTTCATCATCAGCTTTTGTAAGAAGTGTGTTTAAAACTTGTTGGGAAAATACCATTGCCTTTATAGGTTGATATCCCACATTTACGTGTTTCATAAGTAAATTTACTTATGAAAGTAAAAGTTCCAATATCAATATTGTCTTTGATCTTTAGCATTTCCTTTAATTTGGAATAAGTGCACCATAGTGTCGACGCTTTACATGCTGTGGACATAATGTTTAATGAAGCATGCATTAAATTAACAAACATCTTTATTCTAGCATGTGCATTATACTTACTTAACCAAACTGCTCCGATAGATACGAAAGAAAAGCAGCTTTGCATAATAAATTTGCATATTTTTAGCCATAAATTTCCTTAACGTTAAGTACTCTTTCTCATGAAGTTTGCAAGGCTTTTTCGCTATCATAGCATTTTCTGCTTTTGCAGCATCTTTCACAGTTTCTCTAGACAAATCCATTATGCTTGAATCGCGACTTTCAAACTAATTGCCATTAGTAAACAAATTTGTCGTTTAGGTGGCATTCATGAAAACACATGAATTTGAGATCTACTACAACAACGAATTACAACTTAACACAATTAATTTCGCTCCCTTAAATCCTTATAATACTGTTATTCAAACAATAGTGTATGCAACTCGTTTATAATGTTAATTATGTGCAGTCGTAAGAAGATATTACACAACTCACTTCTAACGTCGTTCGTTCGGTAATATCTTCTTATTCGTGTAAAAAAGGACAACGTTATACACTAATTGCATAATATGCTATTGTCATTTTCTTAATATTTCGGTTTCCTATTGGTATAACGGAAATATTAATATTAGAATATTAAAGAACACAAAAGTCTAGTCATAAATGGCAATTTTCTTTTAAAAATCATGTGCCGTTCAAGAGAAAATGGCGTTTTAGCGCTACTAAAAGTGCGAAATTTGAAGCTCATTTTCACCGAAAATTTTTGAGTTTTCAAAATACTTTATTTAAAGTTATTTGAAGCACGTGCACTCACAAATATAATAATGTTTACAAATTGCTGGTAATGTGCATATTAAAGATGTGAGAGAGCTTTAAAAAAAATACATTTATCTAATTTTTGAAAAAACAAAAAATAACTCAAAATAAACTTTACGCTATTCTGAAGAGTGTAATTAGCACTATCCGTTCCAAAAGTTTGAAGAAAAAATTTGCTGCAATATACGAGAAAATGGCGTTTGAGCATTTCTGAAAATGCCGAAATTTGAGCTACTTTTCACAGAAAACAGTTGTGTTTTCGAGAAACTTTACTTAACATTATTTAAAGCATATATATACTCGTAAATATAATAATGTGAAAAGATCGCCGATAATGTAAATAATAATGACGTGAGAGACAAGTAAATACAATTACATTTTTGTAATTTTTGAAAAAACCATCCGATAGACCAGTATGGCTTTTATGTCATTGATAGAGTACATTTACCACTATCCATACCAAAAGTTTAAAGAAAAAATTTGGAGCCATTTTTGAGAAAATCTTGTTTTTGTTATTTTTTAAAATGGCACATATTGCACGCAATATTGCAAGAAAACTACTAAAATTTTGAAAAACATTTACATGACCTTTATTAAAGAACTCAATATGCAGAACAAATTTTATTTGAAGAAAAAATCTCTATCTTCAATTTTGTAGCTGGAGAAAGACGCCAAAAAAAGTCAAACTTTCACAATTTTCGAAAATTCAGAGCTGTACGTGAAAATCGGACCTATGCCATGTTAAAAAGTGCATTTTACTCTATTCATACAAGAAATTTAAAGAAAAAATTTGGAGCCGGTTTTTGAGAAAATTTTGAAAATCCCCGGGGGGCTTCATATAAAGTACCCCCAAATTTTGAAGAATGTTTTTCAAAATCTCAAAGCTTCGACTAGAATGAGATCGATCGGGGAATATCCATTTTGGAAGAAATCGTACGTATGGTTTAGGCGCTAGCAGTGTTCACAGACGGACAGACAGACGGACGAACAGACAGACGGACGTTTTCCTTTCAATTGGGTTTTCGGTATCAAGCACCTAGAAAACAGGGTTTCTCGTACACCACGTGTTAGGGGATTTTTTTCTTAATTTAGCAACTGGTTTTATCCACTTATTCGTTTTTACGACCCGGCATTAATTTTTTCCGCCGAAAATTGGCCATTTTTTCGCGCAGCATTACATAACTTTCCCTATACTACGTATATCACTCCGTGTATACGTACGTATACGGGAAAGTAAAAACTATTAGAGATTTTAAATAAGAGCAACTAAAGTACAATGTAGAAATTATTTTTAATTCTTTGTGTAGTTTTTTTTTAATTTATTTATTCTTGCGTGGCCTGAGGCCCTTAGCAGCCGTGAACGACTGGTACAGTAGTTGATTTTATTTTATATAGTAAGTTTGCAAGATAATTTTCTTTCATCGTGATTATTACATTTTCAGTAGCACTTTATATTGCACGGAAAGGCTAATCGCTTCCAGTCTGTTTAAGGAGGTTTAAGGTGGTCTTTGTGTAGTCCACTTCCAAATTTCACAACAATGATAGAACAATAAATGAAACATCATAAAACAAATCTACAATCAGGTATCTCGTGATCCCCAAGGACGTTTCTGAGAAAATGTGTCACTTTTTGATTGAAAAGTGTTACAATACGAGAAATATCTAAAGCTGTCTCAGACGATCATTCCCGGTACTTGGAGCCGTGTGTTGGTTTTGAACGTAAACAGAAATTGTTTGTGCTATTTGTGTTTTTTAATTGTATCGAATTTTCAGAATAAACTGACTTGTTAGGTAGCCAAGGTAAGGGTTACATATTTTATTACCGTTCAGAAACATTAATAATGTATGTTAATATTTACTTACTATGTGGAGGTAATTAGCATGGGTGGTTCTTAAATAAAAAAAATCAGTATCATCTTTAAATAACTCTGAAGGTTATATGTGATAAAGCAATTTTTTGTGAAAGCTGTACCACAACTTCCAAGGTTTGTTGTGGAAAGAAACCTTCAAAAATATAGTAAGTTAGCTTTGCAAGAAAACAGTTTCCTTGCGTGTAACGAGAGCGTAGATTTAATAACGATCATTGACATAATTTGTGAACATTTTTTTATCAGAGGTCGTGAAGAACATTGCTGCTGTTACTAAAGAAGTAATGGAGATGCCTAAATACTTTAATTCAAATTCTGTAAATCGAAACGTTCTGTGTTTGTAATGCGTATCTCCGTATATTTGCGTGCAACAGCAAATCGAGGAATGGTCGGCGAGCAGCGTGTCAGCGGTCAGTAGCGGAACTTTTAGATATAACAAGGAGGAGGGGAGAGCGCCGAGGCTTTTAAAGCATCCTAGCAGGCTATGGTCCATGTGGTCCAAAGTACAATGACGTCGTGCCGGGCCGTGCTGCCTGGGGGGGGGGATGGGGGTGGTAGAACGGATCTGTGGATGTGAGGAATTTGAGTTTGACTTACGGTTGAATTAATATTGATATTTCACATGCTTTATCTATAAATAATCTTAGACACTAAGTAAAATGGATGAGATGTTAATGATGAAACACAGTGATGTGGTGATGAAAATGATTTATTGGTGCTACAGTTGTTAATTGCACTGACAGAAATTGTCAGTGTTCCTGGTTAAGCACATTTACGTTGAATTCGGTCTGGCTGGGTGGTACCTGGTTCACTGCGGCAGGCGTGATCTTGAGCGTTGCGTCTCTGGGATGATGCAGGAATGCAGGACCCGCACAGTTTCCCACTTACAGGGCTCGGAAGTAGCCCCACAGCTGGTCAGAGAACTGGCCCAAACGCTGTTGGTAGGACCATGTCAGCAGGAGTCTTGCGCCACACAAGGTACTCTCAGGTGTAGGAGGTACGAGTCGGGCGTCGTTCACGCCGAAATGAAATTGCACATGTATCACGGATGATGGTTTAAACAGTGCAGAACTGCCGAGGGCAGCATTGTAATGCGAAGCGCAATGACTCACTAACACGCGCTGAGAGGGCACAAACGCGGTTCTAGGCTGGCGGAGTTGCTTCTTGTGAATGATTCGCGGAGAATATGCCGTCGAGGCTGTTTCCGAGACAAGGGGGAAGGGCCTTTGGAGGGGGTTGCAGGGCCTTCGGTGAACTTGCTGGTGGCCGCCGGGGGGGGGGGGAGGCCGGCGGTGAGGATGGCGACGGCGCGACGGGCGGCGGGTGGCAGCAGGAGGAAAAGAGACGCCGACGAGGGCTTTGTGGTGTGTACGGAACACAATGTGAGAAACGTTCCATTGAGGCCTTTGGCCTAAAATGTTAAGTATTTAAGGCCCTGGAACGCATTGTTTTGGAGTTATTTAACGATATAGTTTTAAAATGCTGCTAAGTGCGTGTGGGGTTGCATTTGACATGAATATTTTGGTTTGTTGTGCAGCGCCATGTAGTGAAGTTACAAGAGAATTTACCGCACATAAACCTTCTCCGTGAAAACCCCCCTAGAAGTGTCATTTTTCATGGAGGTCGGTCGTAAGGTGTCGGAATTTATCTCTAATCTATCCAATTTACATGAATTACCTACGTTTATTACAGTGTTCTAAATTTTGGAAATTAGATTTCCGTCGTTCGATGGAGCTGCAAACTCCACCTTGTTGAGCCATCATCGCCACTGGTTCACGAAAGCTTCAGCAACCGAAGTATTTTCGCACCAACACGATGACAGTCATGCGAGTATGGATTGATGGCGAAAGTTAATTTTTTTTATATGAGATAGGCGGCTTAAGTACGTCCTCTCTGATTTGCAGTGTCGCACAATAGGGTATTTGCGTTTTCCGGTGTCATGATCTGCATTTTCATCGTTGTCTAATCAATTCGTAGAATTGGATCTCTCGGGAGTCTCCTTTCTCTTGGTCGTAATATACACCCACCTCCTTACTTACTATGTTTCTCTTCTCACTGTTGGCTCCTTTGTTGCAAAATGTTAAAACATCCACACAGATAAACATACTCCATTTGTATTCAAGAAAGATTTGGTAATGATAAGCATATTACGAGTTAGTCATGATCTCTTCAACAAAAGTATTTACGTAAATAATCTGATAACTATACTAGTGTATTTCTCTCCTGCGATTATTTTAACTAATCTTCTACCGTGCAGAAAGAGACAATACGACTTATTTTATTTTGACCAGTGATCTCAAATCATTGATACAGCATAGATAATTAGATAACTTCACTTATCTTGTTAGGGATTTTGATTTTAAGACATTTACGTAATGTTCGTAAATACATATGCCTTATTCATCAAGCAGAAGGAATTAAACTTGTCTGGTTATTCACAAATGTAGAGAATCTTTAAAATAATTCAGGAGTATAATTATCTCATTTTCAGCAAAATGTCGACTTATTAGTTTATTCACCGCGGTTTGAACTTAGGCCCGGGGGTACCGCCGTTGGTGAGAGGCATGCCCGGATAACACGTGATTCACTTGTTGGTATTGGTGCGAGACATTGCAGCTCATCGGATACGTTAATCAGCTTTTTCGCCAGTATGAAGCCAACTTTCATTTATTGCAATTTAGAGATCTTCTAAGCTAGATTACTTGATAACATTGGTCAACAGGTTGTTTGTAACAAAGACTGTGAATTGTGATCTTAGCTAAGACTTGGCACTGAATTCGAATATGAAATGAGTTTTTGCCTATCGGGCTCAGGTTTCTTTTTACACGCTACTCTCTACTTACGGAAATGTTTGAAAACGCTGCATATTGGTTATTTTGCTCTAGGTTTATTTCATAATTCTGCAGATGTAATTGTTCAGGAACAATCTAAATGTGTACAAGAAATTCTTAAACAAAACACTGAATTCAGAAATTTTAGGAAAATGAAAAAGATTTGACAACATAGCCGATAGGTCATGCTCGAAAAAAAAATAATCCCTTGTATTTCTTGCCAGTTGCGTCCCAGAATTGAGAGGTCTAACAATGAGGAAAGCTGCTTAGATGTAACTGTTGTTCTTGGTTTGAGGTTTCTACTTTGTATTTAAAAAAAGAAATGCCTTGTGACTGTGTGAGCAGCCCAAATACGTTATGTTATATTTGCGAAGAATTAACTTCAATATCGCCAAAATTGAACCTTAATCCTCTGAGAAGGAAGTGTTATTTCGGATGTAAGGTAACGCTGTGTGTAGTGTGTTACACTCTGACTTGCTAGTTAAAAGGATCAAGACGCCCTTTGCTGTTCCCGTGATTTGGAGGGAACCAAAGAACCACACAACATACTTGTTTTTGTGTGACACAAATACCTGGAATCACCTCAAAAACGAAGAAAATTGTCCAATATCCTAATTTACCATCTACTATAAAGCCTTTATATCACAGTATCTATTGCCGGTACCACTACCTCCTGAGTACGTGACAATGAATGAAGATGAATGCTACAGTGACGAATATTTAGAAGCCTCAGGAGGAGATATCCATGCTGACTCAACATTTAAAGTTTCCTGTGAAACATTTTAAGTCTACTCTTCACTTCTCTTAACACTTATGTTGTATTTCTTACTGTATACGTGTCGACCTGTTGTTATTAGAGCGTCTCATTTGCCAGATACATATACATAGAGAGACATATGCATATACAAAAACCATCATCACATGAAAACT
The DNA here is from genome assembly GCA_031308135.1 of Acheta domesticus. NCBI lineage: Eukaryota > Metazoa > Arthropoda > Insecta > Orthoptera > Gryllidae > Acheta > Acheta domesticus. The sequence continues at coordinate 124,905,180 of JAHLJT010003656.1, read as the reverse complement.
GACTGAAAACAGAAGTTCTGAAATTAGATCTGAGTTGAGAGGGAAATCATCTTCCAGAAACAGTGTGTTTAGTTCTTGTTACAGAAAAGTTTTTTGTAGACAAATGTAATTATAGAAGGTGTGTGAGCATATGATTAATTGAATTAAGCTTTTCGATGAGGTGCCCAGTGATAATAATACTAGTCAAATGAATTGCGTCATAATTCCGAGAATTTGGGCGACGCAGCTGTGCTTTAGCCGGAGGAAATTCGCGGCCGGCGGGCGATGTGGCGTGGTTTTCGCGCAATCTTAAGACAGTCGCGAGGCTCAACCATATTGCTATAATAATAAATGATTAAATACAAGGATAAAAAATTAAAATTATAACTTGCACAAGGCTGAGATAATGTGTACGTAACAAGAGCGTGCTTTTAAATGTACCAACAGCTGGGCAGTAGAACCATACTGATCCAAATGACATTTTGTCCTTTTTTGAGCTTTTCTCAAGGATTCATGGGAGAAACTATAAATTTGCATGCTACAGTGATCCAAGTGTAAGGACCATCATCTTCTGTATGGACTTCTCAATCTCTCACTTCCCTTCTCCCGTTCCCTTTCAAAACACAACTGCGAAACACAATTGCGTTTCTCTCGTTTCCTTTAAATGATGAGAATGCCACTTATTTATTTATTTATTATTTATTTGTCAAAAGAACAGTAAAAAACTATATGACGTGTGGGGAAAGAAATTTATCTGCGCACATTTTCTTGAGGGCCAGAATTTTATTTAAAAAAACGAAAAAATGAATTTAGAAAATAATTATTTTAGAAAAATAAAGATATTTGAAAAATGTTTTTTCCTGAGTTATAGAAAATCAATTTCAACTGTAAATGAACTACAAGCAAAAGGAGTGCTCAACAAAACGTGCGCACAGTGAAGCTACATTTACGTCCAGAAGCAAAACAAGGGACCATCTCAGCATTGGATTAGTTTGGTTCTCTTCTCGCTAATTGTGAATTAAACTAGCATTTTAGGAGTTTGCTTCGCGAATCCCAATCACCTAAGAATATTGTAGCTCGATATTTACCCATAAGATATGGAAGTTCATTCCTACCTATTCGAATAACTTTGGATGTTTGTGGGATTGTGTTGCAAGTAGGTTCAAATTCCACTTTAAGAGAAAATGAAGTAGCTTATGTCAATTATTCAGATGTATTAAGTCAATGGGGCCTCTCAAAAGTAATAAAAATATCCATCTTAACACTTTTTGAAGAATTTGCTAAAAATTGAGTTCAAAATGTCTTTATTTTTGTATTCATATTCCAATTTTTATTAATATTCATGTCACCGGTGACATTTCACGTCTCATGTCACTTAACACACTACAAGCTTCACCAAGGGTGCTCAAAGGATTGAATTCACGACATTGTGGCCCGAAAATGCTCAGGGTATTGTCTAGGACATTTGTTCCCCTCATTCCTTTCCCCGTTCTGCTTCACTCGCCCGTGCGGACGTCCTTCGCCCTGGCGTCGCGTCGGCGCGCCGACCGCACTCAAATCGAGATTTCGTTTGTCAACAGAGGAGTGTTGGCTCTGTGTTCCTCAGAACGAAGTGAAAGATATTGAACACAAAAATCGTCGAATCAAAACTAACAAAAAGAAAAAAAAAAGATATTAAACAAAGTATTAGTCATACATTAACCGCTCATTGAGGAGAGTTTTTTTTAAATGAAAAACATAATATTTCAGAGAACGAATGTTGAAAATGCATTTATATCGATTTTTGCTAAAATTTTGTAATTTTGAATTCTTAAAGCTAAAGTTTACTGAAAAATTTTCGTGTTTTGATAAAACCCTATTTGAGAGATTATGAAACTGATCAAAAGATGACTAAATGATGTATAACCTATATTGAATTTCCTTTTCATTTATCGTGTTTTCAAGCAATGCTCCTCAATTTGCGATGAAAAAATCGGCAGCAGTATCTATTAACTTGAAGGTTGAGATAAAAGTTTGAGATCATGCGCCACACTCGACAGACCACAGCGTGGCGGCACCATCTTTTTCGAACCTGATCTCCATAAAACAGAATTATTTAGCGTGTCCCTGTCAATTACACGTGTGCTGATGACTGCTCTAGACTGTAGACGTAGGCCAACCGTTGTGATCCCAATCAGCGTTGTAGTTCCAACTGTTTCAGTGTACTATGGATTTTAGCAACATTTTTCATTCAAGGTAAATTTATTTCCGAAACATTGTATTGTTGAATCCCTTTGTGCTACAAAGTTAACTTCAGCCTTTCCTTTTCATATTATCTCTTTTCCCAGAACAGTCCCTTGTCCACCCTGCGTCCATCTCCCGCTTTAGCGTTCTTCCCACACTCGTTCCCTGGTCGGCGTTCCCCAGCTGCTCGCCAGTCGCCGCGCCGTTTGCGCCTGCGCGCGGGAAAATGCGGAGGGGGGGGCAGCGGAATCGCCTATTAAAAGCTTAATGCGTAAATCCATTACGGGCGTTCCGGGAAATCCTTCTTTAATGATGATTTTCGTTTGACAGAGCGCCGCGCGCATGGTGAGCCCGGCTGGACGCGCCTCGATGGATCTCGTATGGAAATGGAGTCGGCGCGGTCGCGGCGGGCAGCCCGTTGCCCAGGTCCACGCCCGGCGACATCGCGCTGCCCGCGCCGCGCTCGGTCCGTCCCCGCCACGTCCCTCAGCATCCTCCCCTCCCAGTATTTCCCTTCAAATGCGTCTTTCCCTTTGTCAAACCGGCCTACTCCAACCCCCTCTCCACCGTTGCGGCCCCTCCCACCTCACTCCCTGCCGCTCCCGCCACAGGCCGCCGATTGTAGACACACCCCATCCGCTCCAGACGAACCTTGCTCCTCTCCCGTCAATCTCTGTGATCCGCTCCCATCACCTCTCGCTCCGTTCCCACCATGATCCTCCTCGCTGCAAGAGTGCTTCTCACCACTCCCACTCCCGTCTCCACTCCCTCCACGCTCCCGCTCCCACAACACCCCTCCCCGCTCCCACTATGATCCTCCTCGCTTGAACCAATGAACCAATTTGGAACTAAAAGAGAATGGGAAATACTAGCATCTGTTATGTTATGTTATACTGACATGCAATATTAGTAGCAGAAAATAAAGACAAACAATTGCTGTAGAATTCAATCAAGTGTGCAGTAATTAGAATTTGACAATTTCCATTAAACAAAAAGTATGAGAATTGCAAAAGATTGAATTATATGTAAATTAAATCTATAAAATTAGCAACGAGATACTAGAACAATTACAAGTTCAGCACAGATAAAGTAGTAAGGAAAAAATAAATCTGCCTATCTATACTTTCCTTGTATATCCGATATCAATAAATTATTATGTATCAAGGGCGTTAAGTAGATGTTTTTGCCTCGAGGGCGACATCCAATCCCGAGGGCCTCTGGCCCGAGGGGCAAAAACATCTACGTAACGTTTGTGGTGCATACAAAACTTTATGGTTTACTAGTTTGTTGCTGAATTAAACGAGGATTTCGAAACATTTTATAATATTTCTTACGTCTAAAGTCAAAAGACGCATTGTAATAGTAATTTTTCAATATTACATCAGATAAACAAAACAGAGTGTATATTTAATTACTATTGCATAATCGTTATTGGACCGATTTGTTCGTACAAAATGAAAAAATATTGTGAAGTTCCTGCGGAAATTGTCACAAATGCTAACAAAACTACGGACAGTATTAAAACTTCAGAATAATTTGAAACTGTTTATGGTGTATTTGAGAGTTACCAGTGTGAATAACAATGTACCTCAGCGAAATTGTTCTGATGAAACGTACTTTTAAATTATTAGACTCTATTGCCAAAAGTTATTTAGAATATGTCTTAACACCAAATAATAAGATTTCAAGGATGTTAGCCGATGTGTCTTATATATCTTACTACTTACTCCTTACTATACTGCGATTTTTGTAGGAAGAGCTCTCAAGGCCACTCAAATCCCATCTTCGCGATGGAATATGTCACGGCATTTGGCGTCTTTTCTCGGTCTTGCCAGTAGAAGTCGCATGATCGCAAGCACTGCTTCATACGGTCGCGATCGTGCGAAATCTAGCGGAACGACTGTGAATGACACGAAATGCCGTGACATATTCCATCGCGAAGATGGGATTTGAGTGGCCTTGAGAGCTCTTCCTACAAAAATCGCAGTATACTACTCAAGAAGAATATAATTGTGTCTCCAAAAAAGGTGGTACGTAACAGTGAAATGAGAGTGACCAAGGAAATTATAAATTCACGAGAACATTCCAAAATTGCAATTTTATACATAAATTAAGAAAAATAAGGTTTACGAGTTCTTTTACTTTTCGAGCATTATGTCATGTATTTGTTGTATTTGCTTGCATCTTAACTTTAAAACATCGAATTCATAAAAATGTTGTATATGTTGTATTAGTATTATAGCGGGCCATAAAGTATTCAAAAGGTCCTAGAGCATAAAGAATCAGAAAGGCCCGCAAGAGTGTTAAGTATACCATTACGTGTTTTGTTTGAGGTCCATAAACACACAGCAATGAACTAGTAAACCATGAATAACTATTCTGTTTGTTTAGGTATCCTGCTCTTTTTCTGAGATTTAGTTTTTAATAGAATATCTTTATTTAAATAAATACATGTAAAAGTAACTTTGATATATTTTCTATAATTTTACTTTAAGTCTAATGAAAACAATTTGTTTTAGGTAAATATTTTTAGGAAAATAATTGGGATACTAAGAAAAGGTGGAATATGAATATCCTTTGAAGTAGCTATGACGTTTAAAACCGCCAAAAACTCTTTTATGGTTCATAGTGGCTTTTTGCATCTTGTATTTCATTTATATATAATGTTTATATATTTCTCTTACAAATTAAGCAAATCTCAGCGCAACAACACAATTTTCCGTATACTGCTGATGTCACGATGTCGACAGTATCATTGCCATTAGCACCAATGTTACACTTGTAGCTGTTACCACAGCCTTTGAGTTGGGGTAATAAAAGGTGCTAGCAATAAACAATGTCGAGATGAAACAGAACGGGCGGGCTGCGTCGTATTCGGTATCCCAAAACAAAGCTACACAGCAACACTTAACGTTGCCAGGGAGAATGGAGGAGTGGATGGATAGGCAACAGATGCAAAAGCAGAAGCCAGAGGTGAACTTAACATTAAAAAACAATAGATAAAGAACTCTCAGATTCTGAATGTTAGATGTTCTGAGTGTTAGAGGGCATATCTTAAAATAAAATAAATGAAGTCATTATTATTTTTTCTCTCCTTGACATTACAATAGTTTTATAGGTGTTTTGAAACGTAAACATCCGCGTGAAGATGAAGACTCAGAAGGAATATGAAATGCACAAAAGTTTCTAAAGACAAGGACAGAATAAGTTAGAGTAAGTTCATTGATTGGTTTTAAGATCAGTGAATATCAGTGGTGTAGCGTGATTCGCTCGTTTGGGGATGCTCAACAATACCACACAAAATGTCACTATCAACTACTTCATCTAACAGGCGAATGCAACACAAGGCAAATACACTGGAACTACTTCCACGATCTCGATTGCTTACGACGGTGTAGGCGCTTCCCACAAAATCCTCACAGCAGTCAGGACTGCCGATGTCTTGAAAACCAATTATTCAATGGCTTAGATTTGATACGCGAATGGCAATGAGACCACTCATTAATTTATACATTGCAGAGTAAAATAATATGTAATCTATTTAAGGGATAATTCAATTTCTTGGATATTAAGAAATAGTAGACAGGCATTATTTCTACAGTTTGTGCCTATGACCAAGGGGGACTCCCGAGTGAGAGAGAGAATTTACAGACCGCCTGAAGTGTGCTGCGCTCTCGTGCACAAACAATTTTCTTTCCGCAGTGGATGCTAGCGTAAAGCAGTCGGGTTCCTCAGGGCCAGGGGTGAAGAGGGGAGAGGGGAACCTCGCCATCTGCGCATGCGTCATTGCTCGTCGCAATCTCGCGGCAGACGCTAGAAGCATTTTAGCTTCCATGCAATCACAGGCCAGCTTCAACAACCCGCCGAATTCAAAATTAGGAAACCAATTTAAAATTAACACAAAACGTGTTTCGCTCAACGGACCACTTGTAAGATTATCAATACAGTATTTAGGGTTCTTTATTAATATTATATACTGGGATGCTGAGCATCTCAGCGTCCCCTGACGCTACGCCACTGGTGAATATAAACTTATGTTAAATAATATTGAAGAGACAATCCTCCTCTAAATTTTCACCACATTCAAATATATTTTTTTTCCTTTTGTGTCTAGGTGCTTTTCTGGCTATCTACAATATTGAAGATTTGCGATATTTTCTTCAAATGAAATTTGTTTCCATTATTAGTTTTTCATTAACGTCGTGTACGTGTTTTGAAAATTGCAGTAGTTTTCGCGCAATTTTGTTCGAAATTCAAGCAAAATTAAAAAATGTCAAAAACAAAACTTTCTCAAAAACGTCACCAATTTTTTTCTTTAAACTTTTGGAACGGATAGTGCTAAATGCACTGTGTTGTATGCCATAAAAGCCAATTTTCTACATTAATTTGTTGTTATTTTACTTTCCCGTATACGTACGTATACACGAATGATATACGTAGTATAGGGAAAGTTATGTAATGCTGCGCGAAAAAATGTCCAATTTTTTAATTTATGCAATTACATTTTTTAAATATCGCTAACGCTATTAATATTTACATTCCGGAAATTGTAAACGTTATAGCATTTTTTAGTAGATATGCTTCAAATGATTTTCAATGAAGTCCTCGAAAACTCAAAAGTAGAAATAGAGCTTCAAATCTCACATTTACGGTACAGCTTAAACGACATTTTCTCAAAACCGGCTACAAATTTGTTAACAAAAATGTCCATATAAGACAAGGTTTTATTCTTCTATAACATACTAAAAGTAATGTTTCAATTACACAATTAGGGAAACGAAAAATAGAGAAAATAGATGAAAATGTGCTTTTGGCAGCGATAAATGGCGGCTGGGAAGAGGATGGGGCAAGACCAAAACACTTGTCCAGACCAGTTTCTTTAAATCACAAAACTAATTAGTTGGAGAAAAACTGACCTAGTCTGTTTTAAATAGTCCAATTCAGATTTTTTCTACTATTTTTAGCAATTTTAACGAACATTGCGCTAATCTAATTGTTGCCAGCCAAGTATCTTAATAATACTAACTAGTTGTGCTGTAGAATAACGTAACTAGTTGTGCTGTTGAATCGAGCAGACTTTCCCGTATTAGTTTTCTATTTCCTTTGGTCTCGGCTAGCAATTCAGACTTGCCACATATTCTCGACAACTGCCATCTATTGCCATCCAAAGTACATTTTTTCGATATTTTCTGAATTAGACGGTTGCGTAATAGTAGGACGGAAATATTATTTTAAGAATATTAAAGAACAGTAAAACCTCGTTCTAAATGCCAATTTTCTTCGGAAAATTTGAGCCCTTTTTAAGAAAAGTGCTACTGTAAATTCGAAACTTGAAGCCCTTTACCACAGAAACCTTTTGAGTTTTCGAAAAGCTTCCTTAGAAGTAATTTTAAGCACTTTAATACACAAAGCTTTTATTTTTTTACGTTAAATACAATAATTAATAAAACGAACTATAAACATTAGCATACTATTTACCAATCTTCGTGAAAAAGTTAATTAAAAAAAAAACTTAAGCCAGCTACAACTAGTGCATTGATTACATCTAGACACATTTGTTAGCAATACAAGAAGTTTTGTCTTAACAATTTTCACAAATTAATCTAAGATTTACCTAGTCAATATAAATTGGAATTATTTCTGTGCATAATGTTTCATGAGCTACCTAAATGTAAAGATGCAATTTCATAACATTTAATTACGCAGTCATTTCAGTTTCATGGTGTGTGGATACGAGTTAAGCCATAAGAGTGAGTTCAATTCAAATAGTAAAATGTACTCTTTAAAGTTTATGACAGAGAAACAGGATCGTGTTTATTATGTAAAAATATAAAATAAATCTTTAAGTTTTGGAAAATCTATTTTATTTTTCAACTCTCGAAACGTTTACCCCAAAAGCAAAACTCATTTTATAAACGACGTTCTACGGATTTGTTTTATATTATTTGAAATTTTGAAAGACTGTAATACGGAATGTATTACTGATGAAATGCTAATATATGCATAGATAAGTGACCTTTCGTTCAGTGAATATATGTATGTTCTATACCTGGCAAAATGGATAAAAAATAATGATTATCAAACACGTTTCGAATAATTTCTAAAAGTCTAATTTGGAAACACAAGCTCTACTAAATAAAACATCTTTATCATAGCACTGTCACCATCTCGTAGTTCACCAACATTGCACATTTCAAATATCCATGCCGCATTGTTGCGCAAACTTCAATGAAGCTTTGAGGATCGCATTGTAAATTTAAAAAATAACAAATTAAGAATTAGTAGAATATACTATTTTTGATCGATATATTAATCTCGGCGAATCCTATTTGCTTTACAATCGTCCTAAATATAAAGAATAACATTCTTTATATTTAAGGTAAGACAGTCTGTTACTTTACATTTTATAAAATGTTATGTATTTAAAATAGTGCATTTTCGTTATTTGTTCTCTATATTTCAGGATTCTAAAATAGGTTAACAAACAATTTTTTAGCACTAAGTCTCGCAAATCAAGCGAGAAATAAAAAAGCAGTTGTATTGTGTAAATTGGGGGCTTTTTTATTTCTCGCTTAATTTTTTTCTGAACAAATATATTAATTTCTTTTGTATATAATAAACAATTTACATGTTTCTGGAGTGTTTCTATGCTTCCATAATGCAAATGTTTGCCTAGAAATCAATTTTCTAAACCAACTTTTGATATCTTATTGCGACTCAACCGTTCGGAATATCCTCTTAGTTTATTAGACAAAATGTGCTTAGAATTGTCTTAAGAGCTTATTTTAATAAGTTTATTAAGTTTCGACGTTTCCTCCCAGGACATCCTGTCTATCCCTATACGCTAAGACCTAATTCATAATACTGCCGCGTCGTGGCGCGCTCAAACGGGGTCTACCTGCGTGAGGGCAGGAAGTTTAACAAAAGGTGCAGAAGATGACGCATTGGGAATTTCTGTCCAGCGCAGAGGCGGCGCGGAGGCAATGGGGGTGGTAAAAAACCTTTTATAACGGCGCGCGACGAGGCCTCCCTCTTCTTGTTCCCAGCAGCGTCGACGGGCAGTTGTGCGTAAGTTTGTGCGAGCGGCACACGTAGCAAGGAGCCGGCAATTTATTGTCGTGACGAGCGAGACATGCATTAAGTCTCAGATGTAGAGCGGTGTGGTAGCTGTTAGATTAAAATCTCTCCTAGTAGTAGGATCTATTTAGTTAGTTAGTTGTAAGCAGTGAAATTTATTATTTGTGACTACTGTCTAGTTTAGAAATAAACTCACTCTTATTACAACCCACTCTCGTCTGTGTTTTGATTACACCCGTATGACGCCACAAAACGCTAAGACACGCTTTGCGTACGATGAAGGAAAAAAATCGAATATATTAACTTTTTAAAGTTAAACGTTCTTTTCATATAAATGTGTTTTTAATAATCCTGAAATTATGTGGTATTATTTTTTTCGTAGATATAAATATTTTTATAACATAAGAAAAGACAATTATTTAACACATATTTCTATACATTTTCGTGTTTGGCCTAAAGTGACAGGGCAAACCTTCCTTTTTATATTCTCTGCGGTTGTGTTCCGCTTTTTATATTATTTGTGCGGTTATGCGGTGGTGTTTCGCAGGGCACGGAGACACTTTACGTACCGATCGAACACTAATGACTTCCTTATACGAGAAAATCCGCTATAATTTTTAGTTTCATGTTATTGACATCTATGAAACGTAATTAAAATTACATCATAACCATTTGTTTTCTATCTTCCTGTAAGCAGAATGAATGTGTTGTTTCATGATCGATGAAAACATTTACTTTTAATTTCGATTAAAAATGTAAGAATGAGCGGCGGACCGGGAGAGATGGCTCAGTGCATCAACTTGATGTCACTGCAGTCCCTCTGACCGGGAGGTCCTAGGTTCGAGTCCCGGCGGTGGCAGGATTTTCGACACTAGCTTGTCAGCTAGGTCGAATTCAGTCGCTGACTGGAGGAGAATTCTAGGATCGGTAGTTTTCCGTAGTTTCTCCGATCAACATCAGGCGAATGCCGGAGCAGTACCCTAATAAACGGGCCACGGATCTTTCCGTCGGGAAAACGGATCTTTCCATCCTCTTCCTTGTCCTATCTTCTCCTCTTACACGCACACTTACACTAAAATGCACTACACTACCACACATGCCGAGAGACCAGTCGGGAGCTTACAATCTTGTCCCGGCTGGGGCGGTGCCCCGCTGGTGGGAGATACTTGGTTGAGGGGAAACCCCGCTAGTCGATGGTAGGTCGACGCCAGATCTCGCCATCCAGCGGGGAAACGTTTATCGCCACCTCCCGAGGAAAAAACACGCACTACACTGACGGGACTAATGACCAAAGTAGTTGACGCGCCCGGAAACATCAATCAATCAATCATGAGCTGCGGTTTGCATTATTATAAGTCATGAATTTCGAAAGTACAAAACCTGTAATACTGAAAAAGATGTTACAACAACCAATACAATTGATATCGGCTAAGGCGGTTCACGGAATCAATTCATTGCCTCTGACCTGGAGGACCTAGGCTTCGAGTCCCGACGGTGGCAGGATTTTCAACACTAGGTTGTCAGTCAACTAGGTCGAATTCAATCGCTATGTGGAGGAGAATTCGAGCGGCCGGCTGCTCTGATCGGTAGTTTCCCCGACCAACACCAGGCCTCTTCCGGTGCATTCCTCTCACGGGGCTAATGACCTTAGCAGTGTCCGCGCCCGGATTCACTAATCAAACGATTCAATCGAGAGCTGTAAGAGTCGGCAATTTCTACGGTGGACGACTTGAGTGCAATTCAAAAAAATATTGAAAAAAAACGATAGAGCCAAACACTAAAGTCGCCGGTTGAGCTGATTCAGAGGCAGTCTTTTCCTCCGGAGCGACTCGGGAGATCCTAAGAGTTCGAATCCCGGCACTGGAGGATTTTCGACACTGGCGAAACAGCTTCTTGGATTCAATCATTGTGTAGATGACAATTCTAGCGGCTAGTTGGTCTGATCTCCATTTTTTTCCATGATTTCTCCAATCAATTGAAGACAAATGAAGGAAAAATAATCTAATAAAATGCCTGAGGATCGCGCGCTATTTTTTTTCCTCATTCTCAACCTCTCATATCTCCTTACGCACACGCATACTTCCCGATTTGCACTACACTACAACGCATTTCGGGAACTTGGAGCAGGACACGGCTGGTGCGGTGCCCCACCGGGGGGATGGACGTGGAGGTGGACCTCCAGTAGCCGACGTGCCGGATCTCATAGTCCAGCGGAGGAGAAACGCCACCTCCCACTGCACATCACGACTTACACTTACGGTACTAATTACCCTAGGAGTTGACGCGCCAGGAAACACTAATCAATCACATGAAGTCTCCTCTCGCAGAGCCAACCCTCCTCTCAGCAAATGGATTTGGGCTTCCGAGCCGGATTTCCAAGCTTCGCACCGCGGGCGCTCGCTCGCCCGGGAGGTGGGCGGCGGCTATCGCCCAACGGCACGCCCAATCTCTTATCGGCGCGCGCCACCGTGCGGCGCGCTTGCCCCTCCCATGCCCTCCCCCTCCCTCCCCCTCCCTCCCCCTCCCTCCCATCCCTCCCTCCCCCTTCCCTCCCTCCCCACCCCTCCCTCCCTCCTCCCCTCCCTCCCCTCCCTTCTCCTTCCTCCCCCTCCCTTCCCCTTCCTCCCTTCCCCCCTCCTTCCCTCTCCCTCTCCACTCCCTCTTCACCTTCCTCTTCCTCCTTCCCCTTTCCCCTTTCCCCATCCCCCTGCCTCCGCGCCCGCCCGTTCGCTCTTATCAGCGCCGCTCCGCCCGCCTGTCACTGCGCCAGCTGGTCACGGCGGAGTGGATGGCCGATTTTCATTCGTTGACGAGCGTCGAATCGAACGCCGGGGTGGACTATTTAAACCGGGATTAAATTCTTAAATGTAGGACTGGCAGAGGTGGCCCAGGGCATCAGCTGATGTCACTGCCGCATCCCTGAACGGAAGGTACTAGGTTGCGAGGCACAACGACACGATTTGCGGCAGTAGTTGGTAAATTCAGCGGGTGTGTGGAGGAAAATTCCGGCACCCGGTCTTTCATGATAGTTTTTCAGTTGTTTCTTCGATCAACACCAGGCTAATGCAGGAGCGGTCCCCTAACAAGCGGCCTTCATCGTCCTTGTTCGTGTCCTAACCTCGACACTTGCTTACGCATATACTTCTATGCACTGCACTTCCACACATGTCCGAAGACCAGTCGGGAGCGTACAGGTTGCCCCCACGTGGGAGGTGTCCACCTGGTGGAGTTTCCTGGCTGAGGAAATCCCGCTAGCCGACCTCGGCGCCGGATATGGATCTCCAGAGACGGAAGACCTGGGGAAATCACGCATTACATTTTTGGGACTAATGAAATTGGCAGTTGACGCTTTTAGAAATGTGAAATAATCACTCTTAAATATAAATATTGTTAACATTCTTAGTACATAAATCCCTGTGAGCTCTAGTATTGAATACCAGCTAAAGGAGATGTGAAGTGACTACCGATGTAAAAAGTAGGTATTACTGGAGGTGATCAATCATCACTCAAAATGTTGTCTCGGAGTTGAAGAGCTCCTAGCATCAATAAGCGATCCTTGATATGCGATATGCGATCAATAAGCGAAACATTCTTACTTCATCCTAGCGCCTGCATCTTTTGTACAAACAAAGAAGCGTACCGACAAATCTGGCAAAATTAAATTGTATACAAGGCTAAAACAACTGCATACACTGAGCTCGAAAGCGAGTGTTTCATATTGCCTTGTCAGTTTAAATGCATTCGCCTTCGCATTATCGGCTCTTTTCCCTCTCCGCTCGAGGATTTTGACGTTCGACCATCGCCTTCTTCGAAGATTTTCGGTTTGACACCAATCTTATCAAACAGTTTCTTTCATTTCTTTTTTTCATTATTTTCTTTCTTTTTAATTTAATTTATTTATAGTTGCATCAACAGCGAGGTTATTAGCAACTATTCCATAAGATTACATAAAAATACTTTCATTGCGTGGCATATTGTTTACGATTTTACAGTTTACTACAATGAATACACATGAAACCAGTGGTTGGAAATATGTCACTACACTCTATTATATTATACACAGTATATCTTATATTAAAAAACAGAGGCATTAACGAATTTACAAAATTTTAATTCAGTTTAATTTAGTAATTAGATCGCTCGAATTTTTTCTAGAATCGCTCGAATCGGCTTTTCAGGAACGTTAGCCATTTTGTACTATGGTTGAGGTACACTCTGTTATTTATCATTCAAACAAGCGAAGAATATTTCCATTATAACCAATCGCATAGTTTTTTGAAAGTCAAGAATTAAATAGAGAGGTGCTTTAATTTTAAAAGGAGACATTTTTGATTTCGAAAATGGTAGTTATTGCTTTAAACCCAACTCGGTAAAATAACAAGTTAAATAGTGTTTAACTTGATAGCGGTGCGTTAATGAAAACGTCTGCACTTTTGTTTTCCCTTCGATTGAAAGCTTAAAAATGAAGTGATACATCATTCACTAAACATGACTTTCCAAATATCAATATTCGAGATAAGTATTTTCGTCAGTGAGCAGAAATTAAGTATGCGATTCTAGTACTCTTACACGACGCCCGGGCGGTGGCTGCGGGTGAGGTGCTGCGGGTGAGGTGCTGCGGGTGAGGTGCTGCGGGTGAGGTGCTGCGGGTGAGGTGCTGCGGGTGAGGAGCTGCGGGTGAGGTGCTGCGGGTGAGGTGCTGCGGGTGAGGTGATGCGGGTGAGGTGATGCGGGTGAGGTGCTGCGGGTGAGGTGCTGCGGGAGAGGTGCTGCGGGAGAGGTGCTGCGGGTGAGGTGCTGCGGGTGAGGTGCTGCGGGAGAGGTGCTGCGGGTGAGGTGCTGCGGGTGAGGTGCTGCGGGTGAGGTACTGCGGGTGAGATGCTGCGGGAGAGGTGCTGCGGGTGAGGTGATGCGGGTGAGGTGCTGCGGGTGAGGTGATGCGGGTGAGGTGCTGCGGGTGAGGTGCTGCGGGAGAGGTGCTGCGGGTGAGGTGCTACAGGTGAGGTGATGCGGATGAGGTGCTGCGGGAGAGGTGCTGCGGGTGAGGTGCTGCGGGTGAGGTGCTGCGGGTGAGGTGCTGCGGGTGAGGTGCTGCGGGTGAGGTGCTGCGGGAGAGGTGCTGCGGGTGAGGTGCTGCGGGTGAGGTGCTGCGGGTGAGGTGCTGCGGGAGAGGTGCTGCGGGTGAGGTGCTGCGGGTGAGGTGATGCGGGTGAGGTGCTGCGGGTGAGGTGATGCGGGTGAGGTGCTGCGGGTGAGGTGCTGCGGGAGAGGTGCTGCGGGTGAGGTGCTGCGGGTGAGGTGCTGCGGGTGAGGTGCTGCGGGTGAGGTGATGCGGGTGAGGTGCTGCGGGAGAGGTGCTGCGGGTGAGGTGCTACAGGTGAGGTGATGCGGATGAGGTGCTGCGGGAGAGGTGCTGCGGGTGAGGTACTGCGGGTGAGGTGCTGCGGGTGAGGTGCTGCGGGTGAGGTGCTGCGGGTGAGGTGCTGCGGGTGAGGTGATGCGGGTGAGGTGCTGCGGGTGAGGTGCTGCGGGTGAGGTGCTGCGGAAGAGGTGCTGCGGTTGAGGTGCTGCGGGTGAGGTGCTGCGGGTGAGGTGCTGCGGGTGAGGTGCTGCGGGTGAGGTGCTGCGGGTGAGGTGATGCGGGTGAGGTGCTGCGGGAGAGGTGCTGCGGGTGAGGTGCTACAGGTGAGGTGATGCGGGTGAGGTGCTGCGGGAGAGGTGCTGCGAGTGAGGTGCTGCGGGTGAGGTGATGCGGGTGAGGTGCTGCGGGAGATGTGCTGCGGGTGAGGTGCTGCGGGTGAGGTGCTGCGGGTGAGGTGCTACAGGTGAGGTGATGCGGGTGAGGTGCTGCGGGAGAGGTGCTGCGAGTGAGGTGCTGCGGGTGAGGTGATGCGGGTGAGGTGCTGCGGGAGAGGTGCTGCGGGTGAGGTGCTGCGGGTGAGGTGCTGCGGGTGAGGTGCTGCGGGTGAGGTGCTGCGGGAGAGGTGCTGCGGGTGAGGTGCTGCGGGTGAGGTGCTGCGGGTGAGGTGATGAGAGCGCGAGCGCCTCGGGGTCGGCGGCGGCGAATCACTCAGCGATCGATCCGACCCTCTCGCAGCGCTGCTCCTTCGCGCGTCCAGCGGCCGCCCCAACAGGCCACTTCACCCACTCACCACGAGACCAACACCATCCCCGCCACCTCCCACCCATTTACCTCCGCCGCCCCCTCACCTCCATCTGCCGTCACCACCTGCTCCCTGCTCACTATCATCTGTTTTCGCTGTCCTCCACTACCACTCCCTCACCACGATATGTGTCCACCACCCCCTCACTACCATGTGTCCGCCGCCCCCTCACCAGATTCTGCCTCCACCCCTCTCACAACGATCTGCCTCCACTACCCGCTCGCCGCCCCCTCGCCGACCAGCCGCTTCCCCGGCTCGGCTGGCCCGCTCAGCACCGGAACTCTCCCCCCTTCCACCCCTTTCGCCACTTTTCAACTCCTGCCCCAGCCGCACTCGCCGCTGTTCTGTGTCACAGCCCCTCCCAGCCCCTCTCTCACCCGCGCTTCAGCTGCCCTCTCCGCTGTCCTCTGCCACCCACTCCGCCAGCCGCCCCACGTCTCTGCTTCTTGCACTGCCCCCCGCCTCTGCCAGGCCCTTACAGCTTCTCTGACAATTGTTCTCCACGACCAGTCCACCACCGTCTCTTCCTCGCCATGTTCTCCCTTTCCCTCCATTCTCTCAGCGCCATCGCCCCCACTCGCGTTCCGCTCCTCCATCTCCTGCTCCATGCCGTCTCTTGCACCCGCTGAAGGTGGCCCCGCCCCCACTCCACATCTGTTCCTGAGCCCCCCTTCTGCCCGCGCCACTTACAAGCCCCGCTCGTGGTTCTCCTTCCCTGTCGTTAATCTTCCCTCTCAGACATCTCCCAACTTCTTTCCCATTCTTTAATTAGAATCTTATTTATTTTATTTCTTACTATTATTTATGTCTTCCTCTTCTTTATTACCTTTCACAGAAAGCGCTGCTCACCTCCCTCCACATATTCCCCAGAATCGTGTTACTTTGTGGAATGAACTAACTGCTGCTTTTTGATGCGGATCACGATTAATAAAGGTGTTTGTCTATGTTCTGTTTTCCCTGTTTCACTCACTAAATGGGTTATGTCACGTGTAATAATTATTAAGATGCCGCATGATGCTAGTGTTAATACGCTTCTTTGCAACTAATCCTTTTGATTTCGAGGGTTTTAATTAATTTGGCGAATCATGTACTACCTTTTCCTTTATCTAGTCCGCACTATAATTGGATGTCTGCATTATGTCTTTCACCTTGGCTTCCATTATTCCTTTGAACTTCCTTTGAACAGTCGTTAAAGAGCTCTTTACCCTCTGAAAATGTGTGAGAATTTTCCTTGTTGCATTTTACCCATTGGGAAACAGAAGTATCTAAAGTACCGATAGCAAAAGCACGAACTTTGTCCGTCGACTTCTGATTTTCTTCAGGTTTTCTTCAAGATTCGTCTTTAGGCTTGCCAGTATCCAAATCTTAGAGCTTAACCCTCTTCCAAGAACTGTCCCCGACAGTTCATGTAACACCGCGCCTTCGCGAAGGCAGCATCGCAACGTCATGCTAAATGAGAGCAACAGGAGGAGCAAATGCCGGAGCAGCATCCTAAAACAAAGGCCACGAACCGCGCGCGATATTTTCTCCCCCCTCCTTGTCCTTTCCACCCGTTACAGACGCATTTGCTCTTAATCTCCACGCTACACTACACTACAATCGAAGGGCTCAGAAGGACAAGGGGCTGTCCTACATGTTTTTGTGAAATTTGAGCTTTTAGCATTAAGCAAAACATTAAAATCTTATTCTTTTAGTGAAATATGTTATTCAAATCCAGTATGGATTATATGCAAGTGTATTGTGTTTAGAAGTTTAATAATGTACTGTGTTATGAGAGAAGTTTAGGTAAAACCTTCATTATCTCAGAACTATGCCAATGCGGGAAAGCTCTTCAGCTGTTCCATGGCCCCGGCTGGTGCGGGGGCCCACTATGGGAGCTACCTGAAGGGAAAATGGCGCAAGCGGACGCGGTTCTATGCCGGATGCCCTCACTCAGCGGGGCATTTCCGGGATTAATATTCACTACGCCAACGGAACTCAAGACGTCAGCAGTTGACGCGTCCGGAAACACTCAACAATCAACATGAGGCCAAAGGAGGGGGAAGGCCTTGTCTGACGCCCTTAAGTTGAGAACACGAGACGCAGTGAGTCCGGACGAGAAAAACTGATTTCAGCGAGAGGGTCAACCGAGGGGAGTTTCAACCGTCAGGATTATATCACAGTATTCGTATTTATGCAGTTGCGCAGTTGCCCGTTTTTTGGCTAGTTACGGATGCGCGCACGTACAGCCTTCTTGTCAGAATTCAATTTATATGCAGTTGAAAAAGTTTTTGAAACAACAGTAGTACATCTTACTACGCTCAAAATTATCTTACTTTGCATTTACAGACCTCCAACAAAGCGAGCTTCAGATTATTTCACTTTCTTGGAAAATCTAGAGATAATTCTGAACAAAATTAGTAAACTCTCTTTTAAATCCATTGTTGTATGTGGAGATTTCAATATTGATTTTCTGAGCGAATCCCACGAAAAAGAGCAGTTTCTCAATTTACTTCATTCTTTTAATTTAGACATTACAGTTAATGTACCTACACGGAATACGCTTAAATCACAAAAAGCATTAGATCAAATTATAATTAACAAAACCACAACTACATATGAAATAATAACGAATAATCTAGGATACAGTGACCACGATGCACAAATTCTTACAATTACTAAGAACATAAACACTGACACAATAAATAATACACGCATGTGCAGAGCATTCACTAAAGTTAATATAAAATTATTTACGGACTACTTGATGAAGGAATCATGGGACGAAGTTTATAACGCTGTTGACACAAATGAAAAATATAATTTATTTTTCTCCAAGCTTTCAATTCATTTTAACGCGTGCTTTCCTCTTAAAAAGAGAAAATTAAATATTTCAAGCAAAAGTAATACTTGGATCACACAAGGAATTAGAACATCGTGTAAAAACAAACGTACGCTTTACTTTATTTCTAAACATCATAACGTATCACCCGGTTTCCATATATACTTCCGAGAATATAAAGAATTTTAAGAAAAGTAATAGTTCAGGCAAAAATAATGAAAAATAGTCAGGACATTTTGAGCGCTAGTAACAAACTAAAGCAATGTGGGATATCGTAAAAAATACAACCACATCATCTCGATACCTTGTAGAGAATGTTATTTTAAAGGATAATGAAAGAGAAACGAGTAATCCGGAAAAAGTTGCCAATCTCTTCAACAAACACTTTTCCAGAATTGCGTCTGATCTCACGAAGGGACTAAAATCACAAAATTCAACATTTTACACTTCCCAAAAAATTTCAGATACGATGTTTATTCCCGAAACTTCTCCCAACGAAATCCTCAGAATAGTCAGTAAACTAAAAAATAAATATTCATCTGGTTTAGATGAATTTCCGGATTGTTTATTAAAAACTTGTGCACCTGCCTTTATACATCCGTTAACTCACATTTTCAATGCTTCTTTATGTACAGGAATATTTCCAGATATTTTCAAAACCGCAAAAATTAAGCCACTTTTTAAAAAAGGGAACAAAAATGATATTCAAAATTACCGGCCAATTTCTCTTTTGTCAGTTTTCTCAAAAATATTAGAAAGGCTTTTCTACTTACGAATGGAATCATTTCTCAGGAAAAACAGAGCGTTTCAGACTCACAACACGGTTTTAGAAAATCAAAATCTACGGAAACTGCCATTTTTTCTTTTCTCAAAGATGTTGCTTCATCAATAGACCAAAATGAAATACCCATTGGAATATTCTTAGATCTCTCGAAAGCTTTTGACGTTATTGACCATAAGATCTTGCTCTCAAAATTACCTTCGTATGGAATTCGTGGTATTGCCCTAGATTGGATAACTTCTTACCTTAAACATCGGACTCAAAGAGTAGAAATACCATACTGGCAGGAAAGGACATTACATACTTATATTTCCAATTCTTTGCCAATTGAGCATGGGGTCCCGCAAGGTTCGATCTTAGGTCCTATTCTCTTTCTGTTATATGTAAACGATATGCCCTCGTCTATTAAAAATGGAAGAACGGTTCTGTTTGCTGATGACACGAATGTTCTTTGCAAAAAAGAAGCAGTAAATAGTACAATTTCAGAAGTTTCAAATTGGTTTAATAATAACAAATTAATTGTTAACGAAAGAAAAACTGTTTCAATGCATTTTTGCATCTCAAATCGGAAATCGCATGTTCCATTGAAAATGAACAATATGCAATTAGCTGATGTTGAGGCAACAAAATTTTTAGGTCTTTCAATTCAATCAAACCTCAAATGGAATGTACATATAACAGAATTAAACACTAAATTAAGTTCATTATGCTATGCATTCAGAATTCTTTCAAATTCTGTCAGCCTTCATGCAGCTCGTTGCGTTTATTTTGCAAATGTGCATTCCCGCCTGAGATATGGCATAATATTCTGGGGAAGCTCATCCTGTAGTATTCAGACCTTCAGATTGCAAAAGAAAATTATTCGAATAATGAAAAAATGCCTTCCACGTGATTCCTGCAAGCCTCTTTTCATTGAGCTGGGAATCCTACCATTGCCTTGTCTATTTATTTACGAATCTGTAATATTTGTCAAAAATGACCTACTTAACGGAGGGAACATATTTTCATGCAATATTGATATTTATAATTACAACACACGCCGTAGAAATCACGTGCATCAAGTGTCAGTATCAACAGCTCAGTACAAGAAATCAACATACAATACATGTACGTTACTTTACAACGCATTGCCAGATGACATAAAACAATTAAAGTCGGTATACAAATTTAAGTTAAAAGTAAAATCTTTTCTGCTGCAAAACTGTTTCTATACAATTAGAGACTATACTGATCGTGAAAAAAGAAAAATAATGTAACAAAACAAAGATATATAATGAATTAGTTTATGTTTGCATTGTATACATTTAAAAAAATATTTAATACGCCTGTAACAAGTAATGTACTTCAGCTTCCGGGTCAATGACCCCCATCTCGATCAGGTTTTTGTCCAGTTTCCCTGATCCATAGAGCAAATGCTGAGATGGCCCCTTGTTTTGCTTCTGGACGTAAATGTAGCTTCACTGTGCGCACGTTTTGTTGAGCACTCCTTTTGCTTGTAGTTCATTTACAGTTGAAATTGATTTTCTATAACTCGGGAAAAAACATTTTTCAAATATCTTTATTTTTCTAAAATAATTATTTTCTAAATTAATTTTTTCGTTTTCGTTTTTTTTTTTTTTTTTTAATTATAAAATTCTGGCCCTCAAGAAAATGTGCGCAGATAAATTTCTTTCCCCACACGTCATATACAGTTTTTACTGTTTTTTTGACTAAATAAATAAAAAAAAAAATAATATTCCTGGTGAAGACTAAGTAAAACTACTGATTGCTGCTACTGAAGTATACGGATATATTTGTGAAATTGCGTTTATTAAGAGCTGGCGGAGCTAAAAAACTTAAAAGATAATTCGTATTATTTCTTGACCTCGTGGTTTTATATTCCTGGTATATTAAGGCAAGTCACTAAACAACACGTAAAATTACATCGAACCAAAGTTTTATCCGTACTTGTCATGTATCGGAACATATTTGATATGCTTTGAATTGAATGATATTAATTTAGTCATTATACTTTTCCGATTAACACAGTAATAACAATGCTTGTGTCAAAAGGAATTCACTGTTCTGCAATGAAATACAGCAATAATGAAAGAAAAAACTTTTAGTTATGTTGTTTATTATTTGTCCAATAGCTCGAGAAAGGAAAGACGGAAATATGTTATTACCTTCTAAAAGAAATGTTATTACCTCGTAGATACTCTTATTCACTACTTAGATTACTTACATTTATAGATACTCGTATTTTCATGAACAGTATAGACATACTTTAATTCCTCTTGATTCTTCTATTCATTTTCAATGGACAACGTTCATTAGATTTAAATCATTCCTTCCTTAAAACTTGTTCAAAACTTCTAGTCACATGTATTTGTAGTGATATGC
Organism: Acheta domesticus; assembly: GCA_031308135.1. Taxonomy (NCBI): domain Eukaryota; kingdom Metazoa; phylum Arthropoda; class Insecta; order Orthoptera; family Gryllidae; genus Acheta; species Acheta domesticus. Next base: position 124,883,753 of record JAHLJT010003656.1, on the reverse strand, counting down.
GTCAGAAAATTAAAATCTACATAAAAATACTTTTTGATTAGACTCAGCAGAATGATGCTGCATTACGAATGATAAGGCGGCATAGTATCTTTGTTCGCCGTGCGGATCGCTGGAGTCGCTGGCGAACGCGTCGCATAGGGCATATAACAGGGAGCTGCGCTACTGCGTATAAATAGTGTACTGTGTTTGTACTCGAAATGTGCACTTGTTTACAGATAAACCGTAACTTCTCCAGAGAGTGTGTTTTCCCCTTGACAAGGAGTTCTCTAAACCTTTTAAATGTTCGTATTCAAAACGTAGCAGTGCATGCATGAAAATTGATCGAGGAAGCTAATCACAAGTTGACATATCGAACAAGCAACGCGAAAATCCTGACAATGGATTGTAGGGGCAGTTCCGTACCCCTATCGGTGCATCACACACGGCCGGTTAGATCTGAAACCGCAAACCACACAACCGCGCCGCCTCGATGTTTCAAATTAAACCTGTCACATGCAACCGGTTCTCAGCAAATGACTCTGTAGCGGCACGGCGGTAGTGACGTACACTAGATCGAGTGCAGCAAAAGGTCACATAGAAAGCGACCGAAAATATAGATGGCGTTACATCAGAACTTACTTTCTCGGAGAGTTCGTAATATTATAATAAAACGGCGTGTGCACATTTGAACAAGATCGCAGTTTTCGGGGCTGTAAAAGGGTTAGCTAACTTGTGTTATTGACCAGACATCATTCACCTCGGCAAGTATTTGGACTTTGCAAAAATATCGCTTACACACATTTACACTCACTACACTATACTGCATTACAGTTAGGGCATTAATGTGAGAAAGGTCATAACTGCCAAAAATTTGAATTTGGGTTTTTTTCATTGAGAAGGTAGTAAATGACCATGCCAATGGCACTGAGAAAGTAGAAAATCGATATGTAATCAAATGAAGTTGCAAACAAAAAAGAAGTTTGAACACAACTTCTATCAGAATCAGCCCCCTCAGCTGGAATAGACTCACATAAGCTGATTTTTCTCTAACAAAAACAAGGCAATCATATAACTCCCTTGAAATGTGCTCACAGATTTTTAAGCTAGGGCAGTTATTAACGTCACTCTCTAACTTACAGTGCTTGCAAACCGTGAAAGAAGACCAGTCATCCCTGAAACCATAAAGAGAAACTTGTTATGTATATTAGACTTCCTTGATGCAAAGTATTATGCATTTTATCTTAAAATGTGTGTATAAAGTATAAATAACATTTATTCCGAGTTTGTCTAAGGAGTAGTTTCTATATTGTATTTTAAGAAAGTAGTATTTCATGGACAAATCTGTGCCAGGCTTCGAAAATATCATATGTAACACTGACATGAGTGTATGCCTTCCATTTAAAGATATTTCTGTATTAATGTTTGTGAAAAAGTGTTCATACATTTGTGTTTCTTTTCCCCGAAAAAAAAAATGTTTTTGGCAGTCACTACATTTCCCATGTCAACGCCTCAACTGTCAAGAGATAAGTCGTGGGTTTAGAGTTTGCCACGGTTGGGGCGGTGTCCCACTACTGGAGGTACTTGCAAGAGAATCTTGCAAGCTGACGTAGTTCGGCGCCGGATCTCCTTATTCTGATGTGGAGAACACATTTCCCGGGATATAATATTTACTCCAATAACGGGACTGAAAATGACAGCAGTTGCCGCACACGCTTACCATTATATCCTACAGACGGCTTTGGATTGTAGCCTTATGACGTGGCCTCACTTCTATAATTTTAAAGAATTGGAACCTTCCACCCAGGTGCCCAAATTCCCGACGTCACACGGTGGTCTGAACGCGAGCATAGGCACCAAATTTTAATTTTTGAAAGAGGGTTATCTTCTATATCTATACTAATATATAAAGACAAATTTGCGCTGGCTTACAGCGGGATAATCTCTGAATCAACTGAACCAATGCCAATGAAACTTTTGTGATAGCTTCCTTTAAAGGTCTGGAGCACTATATGCTATGATTTATAACCATAAACCTTATTATATTTACAAAATAATTACTTTTACGGACATTTTTCGCCTTTCATGTTCAAATTGGCAAAATGGAAAATATTTGTATATTTTGGTCTCCTGATGAACGTTTTTCTTCAATATGTGTAGTGACTAATGCAGTGGTAATTAAGCAATGGCCTTTTGCATACTAAGACTAATCGGTGCTGTTGTTTCACATGTCAGTTGCTCCCAGTGAATGAACTCATCTATTTTTTCTATAAAAAAATTGGCAAAATTAATTTATTTAAAATATTTATGTCTAATATAACAAAACAATTCTGAGACTCCTTGATTTCTATTATTCACATTTCAAGATCCATAGTATCTAGCACTTCAGTGTTTATAACTTTTTTCTACTCAACTTTTTAACGTCCAGAAATTGTATGCGCTTCTAAATACATTAAAGCTTTTGCAGTGTCAATTATTTGTATTTTGAATTTAATTTAGCCTTACGTAATTAATGTGTGCAAAAACCGCTTATTCTTTTAACTAAGTAAACTTTCACAGGCAATTACAAAACAAAACACCGAAAAATATCCCCGAAATTAATATATATGTTATTAAGTGAACAATATTGAACATTTCTCAGTTGAGATCAGCTGCTCCGGCCAGCTCCTTTCAAAATGATGACCGTTTAAATTTTACGTTAATGGTGCTTGGAAAGAGCGTTGTTACCTCCGGACATAATACCGAAATCCGAGGATGGCAACAGAAACGAAACTAAACCTTTCATTTCTGCGCCGCTGTAACAAAATTATTTTCTCATGAGTTTAGTTTCGTTACAAGTAACGAAACGAAAGTCTGCGCGAATTTAGTTTCGTTATGGAAAGAACAGAACGTTTAAGACAGTTTCGTTCCGTTCCATTACTGAAACGAAACGAAAGTTAATTTCCTTTTTGTGGGTAAGAAACGTTATTTCTTTATTTAGTTTTGTTATTAATATTTGTAGAAGGACAAGTAACGAAAGTCGGGAGAGGGTCATTGAGAGGAGTTTTACACCCGACTACATTTCTGTACTATATTTTTTTCAGAACAGAACTACTTATTCAACTGTGATTATCTGTACCTTTTACTCTATCCTCTATCGATAATTTAATTACTCTTAAAATACTCTGGCTCTTGTGGTAAATTTTTACTCGCAATACTCACCTTGCTGGATAAATTTAAACATATGAAATTGAGATTTGCAGAACTGAATCATGCAATAAGTAAGTGAAATTTGACGGGTAATCACATTAAAACCTCTTAACACATCTTGTTGAAATTAATGTATGTTATTAAGTAAATATTTGTAAATAGCTTTTCGTTTACAACAACCGCTTTGGCCAACATCTTTCAAAATGGCGTCTATTTAAAGTTTGCATGACGAGGTTGGAAAAAAGCGTGATTTTCATTAAGTGATCTTTGAATGTAAATTACACAAAACAAAAAAAAACACTTCTATGAAATTAATAGTTAATTATTAATTGGACATTTGTTTGTTTTTATGTTAACAACAGCCTCCTCGGCTGGTCTCTTTTAAAATGGCGACTGTGAAAAGTTTACTTGAGGTTTGAAAGAAAGCGCTATTCCCAAAACTAAGTGATATTTGAAGGACAATTACACAAAACCATCGGAAACACTTCTGTGAAATTAATAACTACAATTAATTGGAGATTTGTTGATGTTTTTTCATTAACAACAACCGCCTCGGCCTGCTTCTTTTAAAATGGCGACCGTTTAAAATTTACATGGCGAAATTTGAGAGAAAGCTCCTGATTCAAAAGTAAGTGATCTTTCACGGGCAATTACACAAAAACAACCTTAAACACTTCCATGAAATTTATAAATGTTGTTAAATGGACATTTGGTAATATTATTTGTTAACAACAGTCACCTAAGCTTGCCTTTTTGAAAATGGCGAAAGTTTAAACTTTACATGACGAGCTTTGAGAAAAGTGCCATTTCAATTAACTAAGTGATCATTGACGAGCAATTATAAAATAACATAGGAATGTGAAATAAATATTTGATATTAAGTGAACAATTGTATATTTTTTCGTCTTTTTTCAATTGCTGTCTGGAGGAATTTTAGTCACTAACTGCTCGGTTCTTTAGTTTTTCGTGATTTCCCCTGTCAATATCTTACTTCCTTCTCTTCGGCTTCTTGAAATGAAGTCCTTCCTTATTTTGGGTTTAAAATACCAGACTAGGAGTATTTTATGTCTTGTTTTACGTTGAAGTTTATCATTCTGATTATATTGTTGTTAATTGAACAATCAGGTTCTGCAATATCAGTTTTTTCATCAAACTTTGCAATTGAAATATGTTACAAATGCGGTGAAAGAAGCTACCTGGATCTATGATCAAATAACAATTTTCTGGAAGTAGGAAATTATATTTGTAATTGATTTAGTATTTAATTAAGTATTTCTATTTTGTCAACATTTTCACATTATGTCATTATTCCATTACCTTAAAGAATTACGATGCAAATCTACCTATTACCTTCTGAAATTTCGGAACGAATATTTGTTTACACATTTATATATTTTACGTGTGGTGAAATATTTGACAAAACTCCGTCCGTAACTCGTTACTTGAAATTTAATTAGAATCTCGTTTCCACAAACATCACGATTGTGAGTGCAAGAGAAAGCAAATTAGATTTACAAAAATGTACCATGCGCCCGACTCCCCCGAACGTGTTGACCGCAAATCCGCCGAGCGACCACGTCTTGTCGCTGAGCCTGTCCTCGTGAAGTCGCAGGCTCCCGAAATGTAATATCCTTCCCCCTTCATCATAACTAATATTTTGAATTCAGGGCATGTTATTTAATTTCCGTGCGGGCTTGTGCCCCCGCGCAGTAATTGGATGAACTGACGGTTGCTGGGTTAATATTTGACTAAGTCGAAATTAAACAATGCCCGGCCAGTCGGCTGGGCTGCGCGGCTGACCGCGTACACACGACCTCCGACCCCAGGGCGGGGCGGGGGGGGCGGGGCGGGCCCAGGGATCCTCCGACCTGCGAGGGCGGGCGGCGCGCGGCAAATGTTTGCCGCAAGATGCCGCGGCCTCTCCAACGGTGCGAGGCTCACGGCCGGATGGACTTCGAGCTGCGGTCACCTTTCACCTCCGTTGTGAGGCCTAGGGCATGCAGATCTAAGTATAGATTAATAAATTTATTCTGCAAATAGCTACATAAACTGATAGCAGAATTTGATGATAATTATAATACAATGATAATAAAATAATAATAACACAACAATAATAATACAATACAATACAATAACAATAAAGCAATAATAGCACAACAATAATAATAAGTGAGTAGTAAGCAAAAGAAATAAAAGCAAGTGCGAATAACAAAAACATAATGTCATGGCTCTGACTGAATGCGTCTTTTCCCTTGGTACATGTTGATGTAATTAAAATCGGCCCTAAGCCGTCGTCCTGGCCGGGTGGTTGTGTGCATTCTCTTTTTTTTAACGAGTTCTTTAATGGATTGAGATTTTCTTGCTAACGTTTTGACGCGTGTGGGTTAATATTTTTTTTCTCTTTCATAATTTATTTTCGGGCTTCTCTTTAATGTTCTCTTGTGTCAGTAAATGCTTTATAAATTATTTTAAATCTTTTATTTTGTTGCTCAATGTTGAAGAGCATGCACACTTCCTTTGTTTTCCCTGGTTTTCCCTGGCCGTTTAAGGTAAATGCTGGGACGGGTTTTTTACTTTCACTTTGTGAGCCCAGGGGCAAGACATATCTAAGTTGTATTTTACTTAATTTACAAAATGTACTGTTAAATTTTTATCTATATATGTATGTATTACGTGGTTAGGCGGAAGAGCGGGCCCGATGGCCCGAGTCTCGCCACATAAATAAAGTCATTATTATTATTGTTGTTATTATTATTATTATTATAATTATTGCATCAATTTTGGATACGATATTGCTTACAGGCGTTTTCCATTTCCCTTCACTGTAATAAACGACTTTCCATACCCGGACCATTTCACTTCTTTTCTCTTACCCGACTTTCTCAATAAACATTTCACTGAACCCAACACTATATTACTAGGTAGCCAGTAGCGCGCTCAAAGCTGTGCTCTGTAAGGTGCAATTGCATAGGTGTGGAACAAAACTAATACAGCGGATGGATTTACATGGCAATTGATTTTAAATAAAACAAAATTGGTATTTATTTTTTGTTATATATTTAAACATGGCTTACAGGCGCAATTTTTGTGAATGATATAGTGTCATGCTACGTAAAAAAATTATGCCTAATATATTTATGGCTTATTAATGTGTTTTATTTAAACTATATGATATATTATAATAATATGTTTTATTTAGTGGTTTAGATTTTTTACTGACAAATTTAGTTGTTCGTCTCTGTTAATCCACAAACTTATTTAATAAATGAAAAGAATATTGCGAATCCCTTTACCTGGTTGTATCTTTTTTAATATCAACAATGATTGAACAAACAATGAAGTTTCCTCGATAAGTAAAATTTGGCTTCGAAGTAATTTGAAGATATAACGTTCTTATAGCCCGCGGTTTAACTCATTGGTCAACGTGCTCGCGTTCCATGATACGACCCCGGGTTCGATTCGCGATCGCGCAAAATTATAGTGTGCGTTCTTTCAGTGTATGTTGCTGTGTGACGATGACAAAATTCCCTTCTAAGGTTGAGAAGACCAGAACCATGAGGATGTGTTCGTGCTAACCACACGTACCCCCTTAGCCCATGGCCGCGATGCCAGGACGCCGCTGGCAGCCAATGGCCCATACACGTGCTGTCGCGCCAAGTGCAAACAAACAAACGGTTTTAATAATTTAATAAATGTCTCGTTATGAAAAACAAGTGATTTTGCTGCGTAATATTTGGTTCCTTCTCTAGGAACTTGATATCTTGCAGCATAGCACCTTGCGAGTATCGAAGAGAAGGTAATTCAATGGCTCCTTCGTCTGACGGTCTTGCTAACCTCTTCTGGGAATAGAATTCAAACGAAGCCCCGGTGGACAACCAGGTGAGGAACACGACCCAATGACACCTCCTTGCAAAGGGCAAAGCAGATAATGAAATGCTTATGCTTTACTACAATGGCATCTCGCCTTCTCCATTTCTTTATTCCTACCTTCCCAGTGCATTGCTGTTTTTACTTTTCCGTATATGTACGTATACACGTAGTGATATACGTACGTATACACTTAGTGATATACGTAGTATAGGGAAAGTTATGTAATGCTGCGCGAAACTAGTGGTGCTACAGAATGGCACAGACTTTCCCGTATTAGTTTTCTATTTCCTTGGGTCTTCGCTAGCAATTGCCACTAACTCTTTCTTGCCAGCTGTCATCTATCACCGCCAAAAGTACATTTTTTGTCATTTTCCTAATTTTTCGGTTTCCTATTGGTAGAACGGAAACATTAATTTTAAAATATTAAAGAACACAAAACCTAGTCATAAATGACAATTTTCTTTTAAAAATTATGTGCCGTGTAAGATAAAATGGCGTTTTAGCGCTACTAAAAATGAGAAATTTGAAGCTCATTTTTACAGAAAATGTTTGAATTTTCAAAATACTTTATTTGAAGTTATTTGAAGCACTTACACTCACAAATATACTAGTGTTTACAAATTGCTGGTAATGTGCATATTAAAGATGTGAGAGATCTTTCAAAAAATTACAATTATGTAATTTTTGAAAAAACAAAAAAAATAACTCAAAATAAACTTTACGCTATACTAAGGAGTGTAATTAGCACTATCCGTTACAAAAGGTTCAAGAAAAAAATTGCAGCCATATATAAGAAAATGGCGTTTGAGCGTTTCTGAAAATGTGAAATTTGAGCTACTTTTCACAGAAAACGGTTGTGTTTTCGGTAAACTTTACTTGACATTATTTAAAGCACATGTAATTGTAAATATAATAATGTGAAAAAATCGCCGCTAATGTAAATATTATCGACGCGAGAAACATGTGAAAAAATTTATATTTTTGTAATTTTTGAAAAAAACAACCTATAGAGTAATATGGCTTTTATGTCATCTGATAAAGTACATTTACCACTATCTCTACCAAAAGTTTAAAGAATGTGCTTATGTAATACTGCGCGAAAAAGTGGCCAATTTTCGGCGGAAAAACCTTTAATTGCCGGGTCGTGAAAACGAAGAAGTGGAAAAAAACAGTTGCTAAATTAAGAAAAAAAAATCTCCTAACACGTGGTGCAGCCAGGAACCCTGTTTTCTAGGTCCTTGATACCGAAAAAACCAATTGAAAAGAAACCGTCCGTCTGTCTGTCCGTCTGTCAGTTCGTCCGTCTATCCGTCCGTCTGTGAACACTGCTAGCGCCGAAGCCATACGTACGATTTCTTCCAAAATGGATATTCCCCGGTCGATCTGGTTCTACTCAAAGCTTAAGATTTTGAAAAAGATTCTTCAAAATTTGGAGGTATTTTACATGATGCCCCCCGGACATTTTCAAAATTTTCTCAAAAACGTCTCCAAATTTTTTCTTTAAATTTTTTTTGTATGAATAGAGTAAAATACACTTATTAACATGGCATAGGTCCGATTTTCACGGATGACTGAATTTTCGAAAATTGTGAAAGTTTCAATTATTTTCGGCGTCTTTCTCCCACTATGAAATTGTAGATAGAGATTTTTCCTTCAAATAAAATGTGTTCTCCATAGTGAGTTCTTTGTTTAAGGTCATGTACAATGCTTTGAAAATTTTAGTAGTTTTCGCGCAATACTGCGTGCAATATGTGCAATTGTTAAAAAAATACAAAAACAAGATTTTCTCAAAAACGGCTCCAAATGTTATCTTTAAAACTTTTGGTAGGAATAGTGCTAAATGTACCCTATGAGATGACATATACGCCATATTGCTGTATTCTTTTTTTTTCAAAAATTGCAAAAATGTAATTTTTTTGACTTGTCTCTCACGTCGTTAATATTTACACTAGCGGCAAATTGTTCACATCATTATATTTATGAGTACATGTGATTTAAATAATGTCAAGTAAATTTACTGAAAACAACTCTTTTCGGTGAAAACAAGCTCAAATTTCCGCATTTTCAAAAACGCTCAAATGCCATTTTCTCATAAATGGCTACAATTTTTTTCTTCAAACTTTTTGAACGGATAGTGCTGCACTAAGTTTATTTTGAGGATTTTTTCTTAAAAAATTACACATACGTAATTTTTTTAAAGGATCTCTCACATCTTTAATATTCACATTACCAGCAATTTGTAAACATTATTATATTTGGGAGAGTTTGAAATAACTCTCCCAAATACAGTAAATATTTTGAAAACAAAATAAGTATTTTGAAAACTCAAACATTTTCTGTGAAAATGAGCTTCAAATTTTGCATTTTTAGTTGCGGTAAAACCCCCTTTTTTATTTTAAACGGCACATAATTTTTAAAAGAAAATTGCCATTTACGGCTAGGTTTTTGTGTTCTTTAATATTCTAAAATTAATGTTTCCGTTCTACCAATAGGAAACCGAAAAATTAAGAAAATGACAACGGTGGCGGTGATAGACGTTAGCTGGCAAGAAAGAGTACGTGGCAATTCCGAACAGCAAGCGAAGACCCAAGGAAATAGAAAACTAATACGGGAAAGTCTGTGCCATTCTGTAGCACCACCATCTGTGCCATTCCGTAGTTCATATTTGCCTTTCTCTCCTTATTCGACTAAAAACTTTTAGTTCAGATATGTTATTTATCGTTACGTACTATTTGTCACCCCTCTCTTAATTAAAAAGAATCAAACGTGAATAATGTGCAATATTTCAATTTCATGATACCAATAAGATTTACCTAATAAAATCTTGGAATGAACAACAGCAAGTGGTGTAGGGTTTATATTCTTATGATCATATTTTGAAATATCTGACATTGTTTCATCGCAAGTCACTTTGGAATAAATCTTTTTCGTCCGCGTTGCGATCGAATTCAGTAACTTATAATAAGTTTTTTTTTAATTTACTTATTGTACGAAAAGAAGACAATTACAAGAGAATAACTAACTAGAAAACGTTTTATGATTTATTTTAGAAATTGTAATAGGGAAATTGCTTATTTTATTGTAGCATTGAAGATTGTCGCAATGCGGCCGATAAAGTTTTCTGCGAAAATAAATTATTAAGCTGAGATATTCTAAGATATTTCAAATCCTGGCGTAAATGAATTTCACAAACGAAGTTACTACTCACGCGGAACATACTTTTATTTCACTCCATTTAATGAGTAAATATTTATGTTACAAACAAGTTGACTATTGCAAACATTGTAATATTTTGTCACAAATTTTGCATTAGAAATACACTTTTCCGGGATGTACTTTTTAGGATTTCCAATAGCATAATTCCCCAGTGATGAAAGCTTTTCCAAATATTATGTATTTAATTCACTATCCTTACAAAGGAACATTTGAACTATTATTTCTCTCAACATTTTTTGGGGCACCTGATAAAAACAGACTAGGCGACAACGTTGGCAACCCTGACAAAGCTTTCGACGTCGAGAACGCGATGGGTGGGGGGAAAGTGCGAAATGCGACGCCTCAGATGTGAACCCGCGACCTGCTGTAAACACTCCAAGAAAATGGCCTCACGGACGGCGATGTTGTATTTTTCTTCTTTTCCTTTTTCATCTTCTTGGGGCCGTTGGAGAAGCCTCGCTACAAAACAAACTTTTCTCGCCATCTGGACGTCGGAGGAGACGGCGCGACTCCGTGGGATGGTTCTTCCGGGCGAAATTCCCTTTTCCGCGAAGCTTTTCAAGGATGTAATACTTTTGTCAACTTATTGGGGCGCGATCTAGTTTCAGCATCCTAGAGCACAATATTCTCTATTTGCATTTAATAATATTTTAAATTTATGTGCATTTTGTATTTGCATTTAGACCTTGAAGTCCCAGATTACAACTACAAGGAACGTTGTAGTTGTATAAGATATTCTTTCATGTTGCAACAATTTTTAAATGCATACTGATTTCTTTCATAAATGTCATGTAAATGTTTCTCAAAATTTTAGTTGTTTTCGTGCAATATTGCGTGCAATATGTGCAACATTAAAACATTACAAAAACAAGATTTTCTCAAAAACGGCTCCAAATTTTTCTTTAAACTTTTAGTAGGGATAGTGGTAACTTTACTCTATCAGATGACATAAAATTCATATTGGTCTATCGTTTTTTTTCCAAAAATTACATAAATGTAAATATTTTTACTTGTCCCTCACGTCGTTAATATTTACATTATCGGCGATTTTTTTACATTATTATATTTACGAGTATATATGCTTTAAATAATGTCAAGTAAAGTTTCTCGAAAACACTATCGTTTTCTGTGAAAAGTAGCTCAAATTTCGGCATTTTCAGAAATGCTCAAACGCCATTTTTTGGTATATGGCTGCAAATTGTTTCTTGAAACTTTTGTAACAGATAGTGCTAATTACACTCTTTAGTATAGCGTAAAGTTTATTTTGAGTTTTTTTTGTTTTTTTTCAAAAATTAGATAAATGTAATTTTTTTTGAAAGCTCTCTCACATCTTTATTATGCCATTACCAACAATTTGTAAACATTATTATATTTGTGAGTGTAAATGCTTGAAATAACTTCAAATAAAGTATTTTGAAAACTCAAACATTTTCTGTGAAAATGAGCTTCAAATTTCGCATTTTTAGTAGCGCTAAAACGCCATTTTCTCTTGAACGGTACATCATTTTTAAAAGAAAATTGCCATTTATAACTAGGTTTTTGTGTTCTTTAATATTCTAAAATTAATATTTCCGTTCTACCAATAGGAAACCGAAATATTAAGAAAATGACAATAGCATATTATGCAATTAGTTTATAACGTTGTCCTTTTTTTACCCGAATTAGAAGATATTACCGAACGAACGACGTTAGAAGTGAGTTCTGTAATATCTTCTTACGAGTGCAAAATATTAACAATATAAACGAATTGCATACACAATTTTTTGTATAACAGTATTATAAGGATTTAAGGAAGCGAAATTAATTGTGTTAAGTTGTAATTCGTTGTTGTAGTAGACCTCAAATTTATGTTTTGACGTCGTGAATGCTAAGCAACTAAAAAATTGTTTACAAATGGCAATTAGTTTGAAAGTCGTGATTCAAACATAATGGATTTGCCAAGATAAATTGTGGAAGAAGCTGCAAAAGCAGAGTTAAGGAAATTTATGGATAAAAAATATGCAAATTTATTATGCAAAGCTGCTTTTCTTTCGTATCTATCGGAGCAGTTTTGTTAAGTAAGTATAAGGCACATGCTAGAATAAAGACGTTTGTTAATTTAATGCATGCTTCTTTAAACATTAAGTCTACAGCATGTAAAGCGTCGACACTATGGTGCACTTATTCCAAATTAAAGGAAATGCAAAAGATCAAAGAGAATATTGATATTGGAACTTTTCACAAAGTAAGTTTACTTACGAAACACGTAAATGTGGGATATCAACCTATAAAGGCAATGGTGTTTTTCCAACAAGATGTAAACACACTTCTTACAAAAGCTGATGAGGAAACTTTTCTTTAATGAAGATATAATAATGACAGTGGCAATAATAGTTAAGTTTTATTTATTAAGTGGTGTAGTGTATTAATAACTGGTATGATTTTCAGGTTGTTGCTATTTTTGGTATATTTGGTGCTTGTAGACGTGTCGAATTGTACAATTTGTGCATCAACGATGTGAAAGAAGAAGGTTCTGTTTTGATAGTGAACAACAAATGACAAGCCCGGAATATTTACTATCGTATCCAGTGAAGAATTTAATTATGTTGAGGCCTGTAAAAAATACATTTCCTTAAGACTCTTACATGTTAAACACAAAAAACTTTTTTTGTTTTACAATCGTGGTAAAGGCAGCGGCAAACCAATTTTTTAAAAGTAAGTTTTTTCATAACGTATTTCATCTTACTGCGAACACTGCAATCTATTTATATGGCACTACTGCCTTGTTTAAACTTCATAACTGAAAAAATATAGGGGCGGTGACTATTACGTCAGTGATGGCTCATATTTCGTGCAGAAATAGCGATGACTTAGTGATTCGTACAATAATATGCCACACTATGAACGATTTTGTTAGTGTAAAAGGGTTGTTTATAATAATGGTATACAAAAAAAATGTACTTTTGGCGGTGATAGATGGCAGCTGGCAAGAATGAGTATGTGGGAATTCAATATAGCTAGCGAAAATCCAAGGAAATAGAAAACTAATACGGGAAAGTCTGTGCCATTCTGTAGCACCACTAGTTTAATCTGGTCGGCGATAGCCTATAGGAAATCGCGCAGTGATAATATTTTGTCCAATCGCTGAAGGCGTCTGAACAAGGGATTTTGAGTGGAAAATTCCCAGCATCTTCTGTCTCTTGTTTCTCTCTCTTATACTGTTTATAAAACACACGTGAGAGTCTATCTGCGTCGTGTAAGTGGGCCTGAACGAACATAATTTTTGCTGATTTCCGCTGGGCGGCGCCGCAGGGGCTCGAAGGGGGTGGCTGCGCGCCTCCGAAAGGGTGCTTCTCGGAATGTACACAAGCGGGCGGCGGTCGAGGGCCTGGTCGCTGTGGGGAGCCGCTGCGCGTGTCGGATCGGGGAAAGGGCGTCCCGGGCGCATGTTTTGAATTTGCACTAGACTTGTACATGAGACTTATTTTAGAGCTCCCTGATTGGACAGTGAGGCGGCGCACGAAACGCAAGCGACACATCTCTCTGAGGCACATACACTTTGAAGAGATAGACGGACAGCTTGTTCATTCGAAAAGAGTAGTGGCAGAGCGCTTGTGAGAATATTAATGAGGTTTATGAAAGTTGGGAGATATAAAAATAGTTTGGAGGTTAATTTTCTACTGCGAGGTGTGAAATAAATGAGAGATATCTTGCAACCCGTTTTGTAAATATGGAAATCAAAAGAGAAGAATAAAAGTAATTGTTTTTACTAATATGTCTAAATTTGTTCCCACAAAATTGCATTAAATTGTTTTTCTTCCTTCAAATATCAGTTACGTGTCCTAATTATTTTTAAGTATGGGAAGCTCTTTGATAAGTATGTAACTTGTTTGCACTAATAAACTGCCCCAAAATTTTTCAATTAAGGATTACCATTAAATTAGGTTTACATAAATTATACGTTTTATAACTGTTTGTTGCCTATAATTGTTCTTTTAATAAACCTCATTAATATTCTCAAAAGCGCCCTGCCACTACTCTTTTTTAATGCACCAGCTATCCACAGCTTTTGTCTGTCTGTCTCTTCAAACAGTATGTGCCTCAGAGAAATGTGTCGCTTGCGTTTCGTGCGCCGCCTCAATGTTCAATCAGGGAGCTCTAAAATAAGTTCCATGCACAAGTCTAGTGCAATCAAAACATGCGTCCCGGGCGCCGCTAAAGATCCTTGGCGCTGGTGGTCGCACGGGGGCTGCTTCGTAGCAGATCATTTCGAGAGAACTACTGAAATCAATTTTATTTAATCATACCGTATTCGGTAACATCACACTATCTTTAATAATTTCTTAGAAAATGGGGCACAAACTCGAGTAAATTAACATTGCTGGTATAGGGCCTTAATACTCCCCTTAAACTTGATAAAATTTCAGGATGAAAGAGGCATTTTTCGACCCGCGTCTTTCGATCCGCCATCTTTCGACCGGAATAGAAACTTTGTTTTGAAAATAAAGGGGAACAAATTGAATATTCTCGAAAATTTTGAAATTTTAAAATTATATCAAAATCCAAACGTAATATGTCTTAATGAACAATCACAATTAAAATCCTGCCCCATTATAAATTTATTTATGGACCAGCTTTCCCAAATTTTTATTTCCTCCCTCACGTTCCCTCAGTCTGTCTTCGTACCTCGTACGATTCACATAATGACGGCATCCTAGAACGGAGCACTATGTATACTTAATGTGTAATCAGTGTTACTTGGGTAAGTACACTATTTAAATAATTTTAATGTTGCATCAGTTTATGTACTGCCTGTCATATTCATGTGCTAATTTGTTAATTGAATTTTTAATATTGTAGAGTCACTGATGATGGGGAAAAAATTCCGAAACATGTGTATGGCTGAATTTTCTACAAAGTAAATTTTTTTTAAAGCCTACCATTGTGGTTGACATCTCTTTCATCCTGAAATTTTATCATGGAGTACCACAAGACCTCTACTGACCCACATTTATTTAAACTTATTAGTAAGAATTAGTTCTTAAATATTTACAATTTTTCTTCAGTTGAAGGGCTGAGCGTTGTAGTGTTCTAAACTAGATAAAATGAAAAAATTAGTTATCGACACCATTTGTTACAAGGTGAATTACCACCGGTCCCCCCGTGGCCGAGCTCGCTGAGGCAGTGGTGTGGTATCGATCTCGGACTGAAGGATCGCGGGTTCGAGTCCCGCTTCCGGCATGATTGTGTTTGTGTTCGTTCTTTCACCCCTTATCATGTCACATAATCTTCACAGTTACTATAACATTAAACTCAATCTTTGGTCGCTAATGACCTACTTGTTGATGCGATATTAAATAACAAAAAAAGGTGAATTACTTTTGTTCGTTTTTTAGTTTGACTCCAAAAAGTTAAGAATGAAGTCACTATTTTTTCTCTTCACAATTCTTTCAAACCACAATTTTGTAACTTGGTTTTTCTCCGTTTCCTGACTAGACCAGAATTGCGCTGACCTTATCCGTTATACTGCACTTTACTCTGGGATCCGCCGTCAAACCCTTTGCCACGCCAATGATGTTCTCCAAGTACCGAAATTGAAATACCAGGAAAGTGCAATTGCTTCCAGAGGCACAATGCGCTGAATTCATTTACGTTAGTGACCGGCAAAGGTAGATCTGGGCATCAAGGGATGCCAGTGCAGAGCCTCTGTCCGAGAGGTCCCAGGGTTCGAGTCTCGACGGCCGCAGGCTTTTCGACATTAGCTGCATTGCTTCACTACACAGTGGGCTAAATGGCGATTCTAGACAGAACTAGCCTTAAATTTTTTGTTTTAAGTGATTCTAGAGAATGTAAACGGTTGTTAAGGTTGTGAAATTAATACACATTAAATCTACTTCAGTTTTACTCATTAATGATTATAATTATTAATGAATACAAATTATTATTATTAATGAATTGTGTTCGAAAAAAATTTTTAAAATATTATGACTTCTCCGAAAGCAAACATATTTTATTCTCAATAACTAAATCAAAACATAAATGAATTTATTAATCTTTTATTTTATATTGCACAATTTCTAAAAGATTTATTTAATTTTTCACAATAGATAAGAAATGTTTTTTCTGCTTCTTCTCCTTCTTCAGTTTATGACGTTTATGTTTCACATAAAAGACACCAATCATAAAGTTTTATTGCAGATTAACCCTTTTCTAACCCACTGTTTGTCTATACTTGCCTTTTACACACTACCCATGTTGACCCCTTAAATAATTTCATTGCTACTTAAATTTAATGTTCTTATATCTTTCATTGCTTTGGTTGATTCACACCATTTCCACTGACAATTTGACATTACAACATTACAATTGGCCAACAAGAATCCAACAATTGATAAGAGTCAGTCCTCTGATAATGCGACCAGTTGTAGTCATCTCCTGGACCATGTTGGCCGCATCTCTTTTACCCGATGTATGCAGTGACTGCCTCGCTGCGTAACACAATTTCTTCCTTCGAGTGCGACGTAAGTAATGTTTCGATGCAGTTTCTTTACCCTCCCCAGTACACGCATTAAAACTTTACCTCGGCCGGCTTGCACCTGAACTAGTAGATTGCGTAGCTTCAATCATTTTAGGTGTTATTGCCCTGTATACCACTTCCGGAAACTGAATTACAGCATCTAGCCACCCAGCATACTTTTTAATGAAATGATGCTCGACGTGGTCGCATTTTCTCCACCTACTTAAAAAATGTTATAAAATACTCTTACAGCATCTTTAAGGCATTTCTCCATTGTTTTTTCGCACTCTTGAAAACCTAATCTATTCTTTACAAAAGACATTAGCTCTGCTTTCATGTCCCCTCTCTCGCGCGAAACGGGAAACAAATCACGGTAGGTGACTACTGGATGCGCGCCATCCTATGAAATAAAACATAATATCCTCATCTGGACGTATCTGGACGTGAAACTTAGTGAATCATAAAGTAAAGACACGAAGCTATTTAGTGACATATGTTTTACTGTAATGCAAGTTAATTTACATTGTTGAAAAACTACTTGAAAGTCGGGAAAATGAATAATTTAGGTCTCGCGCAACGCCTAATTTACAGCTTATTTTACGAAGAGAGAAGCAAAGAATTGAAATTATATCACTACTGTTGAAAAGTACATACTTCACTGAACATATTCCATATAACAGAGTTTCGCATTCGCCTTTCATTGAGATCTGAGCGCGTTTCATTCTTCGAGTGGCTGCAGAGCGACTGCCTCACGCAGCGCTTCCTTCAAGATATGCTGAGTAATCCACTTCCCCAGAGTAGCAAACGTTAGCCGAAAAAATAAATCAACTCTCAAATATCATTCTACTAACATCAATGATCAAATTCACTAACACAAAAAGTCGATATTAAAATGTTAGGGAGGGGGGTCTAGTTCCGCCTAGATTGGCCATTTAGCCCTCTGTGCACTAGGCCGAATTCAGCCTCTGCCTGAAGGAGAATTCTAGATTTCGGCTGCTCTTATGTGCGCACGATATTCTTCTCACAAAATCTCACAACATCAGTATGTTGTGTTGAGCCCAAGGCAAGCAACTACCAAATGAGTGAAAAATCAAGTCAGACGAAACGTAGACGTCCCGAAGTACAGGCGAGAGGTAGACGTATCGAAGTAGAGACGATAAGAGGATGCCATGTTGAAAGGAAGCGGTTGATAATCTGGTAATTTGGACGGGCGTTTTGAATGTTGGAATTGGAAATAGGGAGTGGATACGTTGGAGAGTTGGAAGCTTCAAATTATAGATGTGAGACAACTTATGAATGTGAACATGATTTTCTTATGCGGAAACATGAATATTATAAATGAACGGTAAGTTGCAACCATTTAGATCTGCGGTATATGCCGTTGAATCATCGGACTTCATAAATAAATGGATGCTTCTATTTTTTGTTCTAATGAATCTGATTCACTAAAGGAAAAAAATTACAACCTTCACAATATGATGGATCAACATATGTAGCAAGTCATTTTGATGTGACATTTTAACCAATTAGATTAGGAAAGTCTTGTGCCAAATTGTGAATGGAATAAGAACAAACAAGGTAAGCGATCCTTCTAACATGGTAATTTGTTTCGTCTGCCTCTTCTGTATATTTTGCCCCATCAATATTATATGAGAAAACAGGTCAATTTTCTAAGTTGATCCAAAAGAATAGCAGGATAATAATTTTAGATAATTATTGTCTGAGAACGATTTAAGGTTGTGAAATTATTAACGGTTTTCAAATATCTTTAGCATGCACCCTCGTGAACATACAGTTCGTTCTCTTTACGAAAAGATTGCATTAAAGATTAAATAAACATAACTTTATGAATCATAACTTTTATTTTGCAACATTCCATAACATGGTACATTTTGAAAGGTCTGAAATACTATCTTTAAAGTAGTGACAGTTCTTACTGTAGGTAATCATTCATATTCACAAAAGTAGGCCAGTTTACCTCTGCAAGACACATCGTTTATTTTGCCATTTTTGCGAAGAATTTCTCCACAGTTTTGTTCTGAATCTATGTCTGTCTTCGCGTTGCTTGGCTCTCCAACATCCCATTGTGTGTATCCGGCAGCTTCTAACCTTTCACCTGTGAACATCAACTGTTATTATTACAGAAAAATCAGTGAAAGCATTTATATTAGACGTTATCTTTTCTGAAAAGTTTTCAAGAATATGAGGGCTACAGTATAACATAGCACATTTTGATATAATTAGTATTAAAATTTCAAGCAAATTAAATGGTATGAATGTGTGAATACACTACTAAATTTTCAGTTCCTGAATGTCCTGCAAATGAATTTTTTTCCTACCTGTTTTTGAAGCATTAAAAATTAGTACCTTGTGTCTCTCCTGTACAATTAATTTCATTTGTTATTAAACAAAATCATCGATATAAAGAACTTTACAGTAAATAATCAGTACTATTTTTATTACTTACCATATATATATATACATATATATATATATATATATATATATATATATATATATACACGCTTTAATTATATTAGGAAAATGTAAAACAAAATTTGATGTACACGGAAATAATAAATCAGACATACAAAAAGCATTTATTAGCAATTTTCTTTGAACTGCACCATAAGGATCATTCATCAATTCCATCTCTAAACTAAGTATTGTTTTAGAACTATTGTTACTTTTAACATTATCTCAGGTAGGAAAAGTAGTACTGTACTGAGATCTCAGGGAAATTACAATCAAGGATGGTTAGTTGCTAAACTTTTAGAGCTTCCCAAATTATATGTGTACTAGAATTAAAGCACTTGATCCACTTCTGAATATTTTTTTAATTAACTACCAATCGAGTGTGACAATGCATATAATAGCCAGCAAAAGGGTAGAGCCTTGCCACAAAATTTAGAGAAATATCGGTTGAATACGCTAGCGCTAATAAATTATGGTTTTCACAAAATTAAACATAAAAATGAAAATACATTCCAAAAGAAGGCAGATAAAATTGGATCCTAAGATGTCATCCATAAATTAGGTAACGCTAAAGGAGGAGAGAGGAAGTCTGAGGCAGCGTTAGGCTGCATTACGTAGAGATAGGGGAGAGCGTTACAAGGGGAGAGAAAGTATTGAAAAACAGCGTTACGAAATTTCTGGACAGCTCCAAATGCATATTTTAAAACCTACTTTTGATATCAATATTATAATTTCTCACGACTAAAATGAAAAAAGGGTAATTTCAAGTGTTTTGCAAGCTACTTTAGGTGCATAAATTATTTATTCTTCTCTAAACTTTCGTGGTGTAGCTATCTGCTGATGATAAAATAATAATTAAGCCACGATCCTCTCACCAAAAAGTGTAAGATGTTGTCCTTCCTCGACATCTGAAAACCCAACGAAGGCCCCATGACTCCAAGAAGCACTGGGTATAGAAGTTGGCGCCTTGGCGAAGATCCCCATGAGGGCGTCGGCCTCTTCCTGCGAATTGAGGACTGCGAGGTGCGCGCCCTCTGCCTCGCACGCCAGGCGCGCCTCCTCCCAGGTGAGCGGCGTCAGGTGCAGGCGGTACCAGCCCAGCCCAGGCACCAGCTCGTACCCCGGTGGCGGTCTCCTCTCATCATCGAGAACTGTTAACAGAATGAAGCACTCCTTGGGAAAGAGATTAATAGAGTCTCTCTGCCTCGCACGCCAGGCGCGGCCTCCTCCCAGGTGAGCGGCGTCAGGTGCAGGAGGTACCAGCCCAGGCACCAGCTCGTACCCCGGAGGCGGTCTCCTCTCATCATCGAGAACTGTTAACAGAATGAAACACTCCTTAGGAAAGAGATTAATAGAGTCTCTCTGCCTCGCACGCCAGGCGCGCCTCCTCCCAGGTGAGCGGCGTCAGGTGCAGGCGGTACCAGCCCAGGCCAGGCACCAGCTCGTACCCCGGAGGCGGTCTCCTCTCATCATCTAGAACTGTTAACAGAATGAATCCCTCCTTACGAAGGAGATTAATAGAGTCTCTCTGCCTCGCACGCAAGGCGCGCCTCCTCCCAGGTGAGCGGCGTCAGGTGCAGGCGGTACCAGCCCAGCCCAGGCACCAGCTCGTACCCCGGTGGCGGTCTCCTCTCTTCATCGAGAACTGTTAACAGAATGAAGCACTCCTTGGGAAAGAGATTAATAGAGTCTCTCTGCCTCGCATGCCAGGCGCGCCTCCTCCCAGGCGAGCGGCGTCAGGTGCAGGCGGTACCAGCCCACACCAGGCACCAGCTCGTACCCTCGGAGGCGGTCTCCTCTCATCATCGAGAACTGTTAACAGAATGAAGCCCTCCTTAGGAAAGAGTTTAATAGAGTCTCTCTGCCTCGCACGCCAAGCGCGCCTCCTCCCAGGTGAGCGGCGTCAGTTGCAGGCGGTACCAGCCCACACCAGGCACCAACTCGTACCCCGGAGGCGGTCTCCTCTCATCATCGAGAACTGTTAACAGAATGAAGCCCTCCTTAGGAAAGAGTTTAATAGAGTCTCTCTGCCTCGCACGCCAAGCGCGCCTCCTCCCAGGTGAGCGGCGTCAGGTGCAGGCGGTACCAGCCCACACCAGGCACCAACTCGTACCCCGGTGGCGGTCTCCTCTCATCATCGAGAACTGTTAACAGAATGAAGCCCTCCTTAGGAAGGAGATTAATAGAGTCTCTCTTCTTCGCACGCCAGGCGCGCCTCCTCCCAGGTGAGCGGCGTCAGGTGCAGGCGGTACCAGCACACACCAGGCACCAGCTCGTACCCCGGAAGCGGTCTCCTCTCATCATCGAGAACTGTTAACAGAATGAAGCACTCCTTGGGAAAGAGATTAATAGAGTCTCTCTGCTTCGCACGCCAGGCGCGCCTCCTCCCAGGTGAGCGGCGTCAGGTGCAGGCGGTACCAGCCCAGGCCAGGCACCAGCTCGTACCCCGGAGGCGGTCTCCTCTCATCATCTAGAACTGTTAACAGAATGAATCCCTCCTTAGGAAGGAGATTAATAGAGTCTCTCTGCCTCGCACGCAAGGCGCGCCTCCTCCCAGGCGAGCGGCGTCAGGTGCAGGCGGTACCAGCCCACACCAGGCACCAGCTCGTACCCCGGAGGCGGTCTCCTCTCATCATCGAGAACTGTTAACAGAATGAAGCCCTCCTTAGGAAAGAGTTTAATAGAGTCTCTCTGCCTCGCACGCCAAGCGCGCCTCCTCCCAGGTGAGCGGCATCAGGTGCAGGCGGTACCAGCCCACACCAGGCACCAGCTCGTACCCCGGTGGCGGTCTCCTCTCATCATCGAGAACTGTTAACATAATGAAGTCCTCCTTAGGAAGGAGATTAATAGAGTCTCTCTGCCTCGCACGCCAGGCGCGCCTCCCCCCAGGTGAGCGGCGTCAGGTGCAGGCGGTACCAGCCCAGGCCAGGCACCAGCTCGTACCCCTGTGGCGGTCTCCTCTCATCATCGAGAACTGTTAACAGAATGAAGCCCTCCTTAGGAAAGAGTTTAATAGAGTCTCTCCGCCTCGCACGCCAAGCCCGCCTCCTCCCAGGTGAGCGGCGTCAGGTGCAGGCGGTACCAGCCCACACCAGGCACCAGCTCGTACCCCGGTGGCGGTCTTGTTTAATTATCTACAAAATTGCTGACATAAACTTCGGAACGGATTGTCTCCAAGCAGACGGACCAATCAGAAACTAATCTGACCATTGTCACCCCTCGGGCAGGCGTGTAGCGGCACTCAGTGCCGCATTCTTACATTTTTGTTGATTTCGTGTAAATAATTGGTGTCGCACTATTTAGCCCATTGTTATTCTTCGTTGATTTTATTTTCAACTTGACGACACTCAAATTACGATATTAGACACTGCCGATCGACCGTTATTCATTAGTAATACGAACTTTGTGGCACTCCGTACCGCACGCGCCTTGTCACGTAAGTATAATATTTGCGTATTTTATCCTTTAGAATTCTTACTGCTGTTTTGTTATTGAGCTTTATGACACAGATTTTGGAGTACTAACTACTAATTCAAATTTCAATGCGTAGTTTCCGCAGAAAAGTTAGAAGGCACGTTTGCACGGTATTCAGTCCCCGACATGTAACATATGCTAACACACGGAGGGAGCGAGTGATGGATCTGACTCTTATTAATATTGTTAATTCGTTTGGTATTTAGTTATTTTGAAGTAAAATGTATAAAACATATATAGAGAATATTTCCTTCACGTTTCCTCACAAAAGTAATTACTATTTTCGCGAAAATCGATGATGAACAATGCGGCACGGAGGGCCGCTTGCGCCTGCTGGCGTGAAATGATGGGCAGCGCCTGCCGGAGTATACTTCTCTACTGTCGACATTTACATTGTTTCAGTTTCCAAGAACGTTTATGTTCCTGGAAGTTCTACGTACAAAGTTGTTCACGAAATGATAAACTTATCAAATATGAAAGTAGAAAATAACTAGTGATGCTAAACAGCACATACTTTCTCGCCCGTATTTTCATGCAAAATTACGCGTTAAATACTCAAATTTCTGTCAAATTGTCTATGACTTTATTTTAAAATCTATCTTCAAAGAACATATTTCATTAAGGGAAAAATCTCTTGCTTCAGAATTGTAGTTGTAGGAAGACGCTGAAAACAATTTGAATTTTTGCAATTTTGAAAAGAGTTTGTGTTTTCAACAAAAATGAGATCTGCACTATTCTCTTAAACGTCCTTCGTACTATCCAACGAACAAAATTTAATCAAAAACGATTTAATAATTTTTTTGAAAAACTTGTAAATATCTCAGAGGCCTGATGTAAAGTAGTACCCCCCTAAAATTCAAATATTGGTTTCAAATTAGAAAGATCGCGACATCAGACATATTGATTCGGTAAGATCAATTTTGGAATTAATCAGCTGGACGGTTTAGCCACTAGCGTCGGTCGCCATTTTCGTGTCATTCAATTTTTCGATGTCAAGGTCTCACAAAACATGGATTGTGACAACACGACGTACTTTTTTTAAATTTAGCAACTGTATTTATACTTTTTTTTACCAGGGATCCTGTAAGAATAGTTTTTCTGTCGAAAATTCTTTTCTCGCGCAACATTACATAACTTCATCTCTATTGCGTAAGCGGTAGCGAGAAATTAAAAAGATCATCAAATGTACTGCTTGTCACATCTATTTGAAGAATTGCCAAAGGTCGTCAATAAATAAATTAATTAGACATTGAATTCCAATGCGATAACGATAAGTATTTTACTCACCTCATTAGCCGCTTTTACTGAATCGTAATCAATTCTTTAAAATACTTAAGCTCATACCTTGACGTGGCGATGACCTGTCGAGTTGCGAATACTAGATATTGTGAAGGAGAAACAAGTTATTTTATCACCAGGAAAAGACCCAGTAGCGTTCGCAAAGATCACATTGAACATTATAATCATGGATGCAAAATTCAACCTCAAAAGGGCAGACATGATAGCGGCCTCATCAGAGTCTGCTGACTTCCCTATTTATACTATTTTATATTACGTTAGTGGTTCACAAGTCCTCTGGAGATAACCTTGCATAAGCTTAGGCTAATCTAACATCAAAACATTGATCCAATGTCTTGGTTGTATGACGAAAGTTAGTGATAAAGAAATAATATATTGAATGGTGAGGAAAATCACCACACCCTCGGATTATCGGAGATGCCACTGTAGTGCCCCTGATCGGAAGGGCCTAGGGTTTGAGTCTCGTCGATGGAAGGATTTTTATCACTAGTTAGGTCGTCTACAGCTCGTCATGTCTAGCTCAACCTCGCCGCGCATCACACAACAACGTCCATCAACAGAGGCGGGACTCAGGGTGACAACTGCTCCCCCAATCTTGGGAAAAATTTTTAATAAAAATTTATTTAATTTCAGATACTTGAAATGCTAAATTTTAAAATTAGTTTTACGGAAACGCAAAAACGTGTCCGAAATCCTGTGATCGATTCTGTGATCGAATACGCAACCGACAACGCACCGAAATCATTCATCGTAAATACCGAACAAAAGGAGCCCTGCAAGTCGACATGATAAGGATGTTTCACGCTCCTCTCCGATCAGCAGGCACTTCTTAGGCAATTGCACCTATTCCTGGTGCAGCTGCGCTGTTGACGGGTTAAGGCTTATCGCCGCAGCCAGTCGTCTGCGACGTCCAAGAGAGGAAAGCCAGGTCAGGCAAAAGCCCTCTGACGGACAGGCGAAGATCACACACCCTCAAAACAAAAGAGGCCAATGGTTAACCCATTAAGTACCAGCGTCCTCATTTGAGGACAGTGAATTTTTTCATTATTTCATTACATTATAAATTGTGTTCACCATCACATTGTTGTTTGGCACCACCACAAAGGTTCATTTAACAGATATAAACGTTTGTTATCGCTCAGATTTACATTCTTGTAGTTTTTCTAACTTCCTAAGTTAGTGCATTTTATACTTGGTTTGTGTTGATAAAAATTTTGATTATATCTACTTTTCTAAATTTCGGTGAGTTGCTAATCTCACTACGTAGTGTTAGTTTGTGCTCATACTTAACAAAGAATATAAAATTGTGCAGTTATATGATTCAATGTTTTCGAGACGTTGATATTTTAGTGCCGTCCTCAAATGACGCTGGGACTTAATGTTATACAATTTTGTCGTGAAGTGAAAAACTTGTAAAAGAGTTGGAATTTCATTTCATGTTGATTTTTTCGAGGAATGATCGTGCTGCTTGATGCCACATGATTGATCATGCGACTGCTTGATTATGCACTGCTTGGTCATGCGACATCTACCGGCACGACCGAGAAAGACGGTTTTTATAAAGCTGCCTCTCCAGGCCCGTCTTCACAATGAAATACATCGCGGCATTTCGCAGTTTTCTCGGTCGTTCCGCTAGATGTCGCATGATCGCGACCGTATCAAGCGCTGCTTGATCATGCAACATCTAGCGACATGATCGAGAAAGACGCGAAATGCCGGGGTAGTTTTCATCGTGAAGATGGGCCTTGAGAGGCAGCTTTATAAAAATCGCACTATAAAAGTTCCAAGAATCGGAAAAAAAGTATCAATTTTGTCTTCTCCAGCAAGCGTACTGCCTAACGTAAGATTCGACAGAGAAAGACTCATTATCACGAGGATTGCTTATGCACAGTATCAGCAGCCAACATGCATAAGCAAGCCTCGCAAATATTTTGCTCAATGCAACATTACTCTCTGTGTGGAATGTTTTGGTCTATTCCACTTCAGAAAGTAAAGTAGATTTTTCTGAAATGACTTTTGTACTATAATCTTAGCCGAGTACAAGATCATTTTCGCAAATATGTTAGTAGTAGAAGTCTGTTCAATTATTACCATCAAGTTCTTTTTCGAAAATATTCTTCTAGTGTAATCGTATTTGCTTTGTTAATACATTACAATAACTTATGTACGAGTAATTATGTTGTTTAATTATTTTATTTCATTTTTGTTTTAAACTTCAAACTGTAGTTACTAAAATTCTAATCCAGTGGGCATAACATTTGTTATGAAGACTTATTTTTATTATTGCGGAAAACTTATTTATTTATTTATTTATTTAGTCAAAAAATAGTAAAAACTGTATATGACGTGTGGGGAAAGAAATTTATCTGCGCACATTTTCTTGAGGGCCAGAATTTTATTAAAAAAAACAACGAAAAAATTAATTTAGAAAATAATTATTTTAGAAAAATAAACATATTTGAAAAATGTTTTTTCCCGAGTTATAGAAAATCAATTTCAACTGTAAATGAACTACAAGCAAAAGGAGTGCTCAACAAAACGTGCGCACAGTGAAGCTACATTTACGTCCAGAAGCAAAACAAGGGGCCATCTCAGCATTTTCTCTATGGATCAGGGAAACTGGACAAAAACCTGATCGAGATGGGGGTCATACCAACTTCATACCAAGTCCCAGCGTCCTCATATGAGGACAGACCTCCACACCTACCCAAATGAATAATTTGAACTAATTTCGATAAAAATAAATAACCAGCACTCAATTATGATGATTTTTAGAATTTCACTAAACAAACTGTAGTAAAAATAATTTGGGACTTAATGGGTTAAATGGGTCGTGAGGTAGAAGCTTTTTTTATGGGAGATGAGTGAAGAAGTTCCAGGAGAAGTGAGCATTGGAAATGTAACTAAATTTGTTTGCCTCAGCCTTCAGAACTGTTAACAGAATGATTTTAATAGATATAACTGCCATATTATAGAAAATTTAGAGGAACTATTGATTGTATACTGTACTGCTAATTACGAAAGTGAATAAAATATGCTTGTAGTTACTTTCATAAATGTAAAAATACTTTCTCCCGCATAGTAAAAGTTGCCTAATTTAATATTTTTGAGATCAGTTCTTGATGCCAGAAATAACTTTTTCATGTCTACATTTTTGCCTGGCTTAGTCATTCTGTAAACTATTTTAAAACGTCGATTTTAATGCCTATTAGTGCCTAATTTCATAAATTTGTTGCCTATTTTAGGTGCCTAAGTCAAACCTTTCTTGTGCCTAAAATTCCGAGGTCTAGTCATGACACTCAAATTTTAACTTTCGAAAAGAAAGAGTCCCTTTTATTATAGGTATAGAAACAGGTAAAGACGGCGATTTGAGACATTAATATAATATGAGCCCCCTTGGCATCTTTTCATACATCGCAAACATTCTAGCAAGAACGATTTTAACAACTAGTTTAATAAATACTTTTTCCATCAAATCTCTGTGGTTCAGTTGTAAATGAGAGCTGATGTGAAACAAAAGTGTTTGTGTTTCCTTAGTTCTAAAATCTTTGGAAGGTAAGTTTTGAACTTTTATAGTTTCAGTTCGATTAGACTGATTCTGATTCTTAACGAATGAAAGACAATATGTTTTAAACATTGGTTTTTTATGCATACAATTAGTAATTTCGAAAGACCGGTTTTAGTTTGCAGAATTTTAATATGGCGATGGTTGTAATATGAGTCCCGAACTGTGGTGCCTATGTTAGCACCAAACTTTAACTGGCTACAACTTGTGTTCGTAATATTTTTGTTTTAGATGCCACCAAAAGTTGTAGGGCCAAAACAAAAAGGAACTAGTTGAGCTACTGAATGCCACAGACTTTCTCGTACTAGTTAGTTTCCTAATTTCTTTGGTCGGGACTAACTTTCGATCGGGCCCCATTCTTTTGCTAGCTACTATCTACCGCCGACCGAACAATTTTATTTTCACGTTTACATACGTATATACGGAGTAATATATGTAGTATAGAAAAGTCATGTAATGCGGGAAAGAAAGGCAAATTTGTGGCAGAAAAAATTCATTGCCGAGCGCTGACAACGAAAAAGTAGATAAAGATAGTTGCTAAATTTAGGGGGGAAAATCCCCTAACATGTGGTGTAGCCAGAATCTCTACTTTGTAAGTCATTGATTCCGAGAAACCAATTCAAAGGAAAACGTCCGTCCATCCGTCTGTGGACATCACTAGCGCCTTAACCACTCGTAGAATTGTATCCCAATTGAAGACCCTCGACCCTCTGGCTCTCGTCGAAGCTGTGAGATTTTGATAAACTTACTTCAAAATGTGTGGGCACTTTACTTAAAGCCCCCGGACATTTTCGAAATTTCCTCAAAAACGGCTTCAATTTTTACTTACCCGTATATTATACATACGAACGTACGGGCGTACATTATAGGGAAAGTTATGTAATGCTGCGAGAAAAAACGGCGGATTTTCGTCAGAAAAACTCTTATTACAGGGTCCTGGTAACGAAAAAGTGGATAAATCCAGTTGCTAAATTAATAAAAAAATCTCCTAACACGTGGTGCAGACAGCATCCCTATTTTGTGGGTCCTTGATATCGAAAAAACAATTGAAAGCAAAACGTCTGTCTGTCCATCCGTCCGTCCATCTGTCTGTCTATCTGTGAACAACGCTAGCGACTAAACTGTTCAGCCAATTTTCTCCACAATTGATACTCTCGGATCGATCTGAATTATCTCGCGGCCCCTTCAATTTGAAACCGGTATTTTAATTTTGGAGGGTACTTTGTATGAATCCCCTGGAACATATTCAAAATTTTAAAAAAAATAGCACCAACAATTTTGACTACATTTTGTTGTTGGATAGACTGAAGGTCATTTTAGAGAGTGGCGTAGGTCTCATGTCGGTTGAAAACTCTGAATTTTCGAAAATTGCATAAGTTTGAATTTTTGTCGGCGTCTTCCTCCAACTATAAAATTGCAGGTAGAGATTTTTCCTCCAATTAAAATTTCTTCTCAAAAGTGAGTTCTTTCATTAAGGTCATGTACATTTTTTTGAAAATTTTAGTAGTTTTTGCACAATATTGCGTGCAATATGTGCAAATTTAAATATTACAAAAACAAAATTTTCTCAAATAACGGCTCAAACTTTTTTCTTTAAACTTTCGGTAGGGATAGTACTAAATGTATTCTATCAGGTGGCATAATCGCCATATTGCTTTATTCTTTTATTGTTTTTAAATTACAAAAATGAAATTTTTTCGACTTGTATCTTATGTCGTTAGCGGCATACATTACATTACATTAGCAGCGATTTTTTTACATTACTATATTTACGGGTGCATGGGCTTTAAATAATTTTCTACAAAGTTTCTCGAGAACCCAACGGTTTTCTGAGAAAACTAGATTTAAATTCCGCCCTTTTAGAAACGATAAGACGCCATTTCTCATAAATGACTCACAATTTTTGTTCAAACTTTTGGAAAGAATAGTGCCAATTGCATTCTTTAATATGACGTAATGTATTGCATTTAAAGGGCGAAAAGTTAATTTTGTCACAGTTGCCACTATGAATGTTAAAACTCAAGTGGCGAAAATTTAATTCATGAAATCTTTACGGTCGCCAGCCACAGAAGTGGCACATTCAACAATTACTTTTATTGATTACCTTGCCTCTCAATACTCAATAGTGAGCTAGTGGTAGGAATCCGATACGCGTACTTAATGGCAGATTGCGGAGTCAACAAGAAACCTAAGCAATCGAACCCATCCTCAGACTTAAAGAGTCAAATTTACTCTTATACAGGTACGTGAATTACGGTCATCGAACGAAAGGAGAGGATTCCTAACAGGAGGAGATCACACATCAGAAATATGACTTCGATATAACAAATTACATTTATTAATTCAAAAATGCCGAAGCATGTACAAATATTGAAGTTAACACCTGCAAAGACAAAATGCACAAAAATAAGGTTTGCACAGTTTATCAATAATTGCTCTCAGGAAAGAAACATCTAAAAGCAATGACACAGAATTACAAAGAACTTTGAAAAAATGACCAAATTACAATAAAGTATAACCGACGTATTTAAATGAACAATCTATAAAAAATATTGTTTTCACAGTAATTAATATTGCAGAACATAAGTCGAAATATAGCCCATTTTAGAGTAGAAGCTTACGCCACAATAAACAATTCAAACCTTTTAAAGGTGGGCCCTTTTCCAAAAACCTTCTTTAATAAACATAAACAAATTGAGTGAGATACAGTATTTGAAAAAAACCCTCAGGGAAAACCTTTAACATTAAAAACATTAAACTCCAAATAACATTAACAATTTTCATAATCAGTGCAAAGTGGCTCTCTCTCTCTCATCAACATTAGCAAATATCACATTTTTAAACCTTTTCGTAAGTATTGGCAATGATATTTTGATGTTGCTAGTTTAATATTGCCCCTTGTGGCAATATACAAATCAATAGGCCTTGCAGGCGTCGCTGCGGGTCGCAGTGCCCGCTTTTCCTGCGAAGACACAGACTCACAAACAACAAGCCAAACTTGACCCTGGCTCAACAGACCCTTGTGTCTGCCACGGAGCCCGTTATGGACAGACTTGCTTTACACAACCGCTTGCTAGAACAGGACACACAGCAATTTGTAATAGGTTAACATGAGAACGCCCGGCTTTCTTACTTTCAACTTAAATATATTTTAAGCAATATCTTGCCAATTCTATTCCGCAGTTGGCAATAATAACAATAAAAAATGTTATAAACTTAATTTTCCGTAATACATGTTTCACATACGTCAGAAAAATATATTTCCTTTGCATTGCACTTTCCATACTGTATCGCAGTATGTCAACTTTACTTATACTAATTATTTTATTTCAATAATATTTGTTATAAACAAACATATGTTACAAATTTGTGTTTGCTTCAAATGTCTGTTTCATGATGGAGTTAACAAAGAAATTTAATCACTTGTTCTAAATGACCCTTAGTTCTTGTTCGGGTTTTATTTACTTTCTACATTACTGACTTTATTATGCTTACTGTACAAAATAAGTCCAGTTGTATGATACAAATTTTCATGCCTTGTACAGGCCAAAGTTTTCAAGCACATTTCGTAGAATATTATCCAGACGTTTGATCTACACCTGTCGTGTATTCTGATGCGTAGTTCACGGCTACATTTATTACCCTTTCCTTTCTGTTTTCAATACTTCCACAATATTTCCAGTGAATGAAGACATTCCTAATTGTCACACACCTTGTTATTGATCATCCCTCACAAGCCACAATTGCTTGCTGATTTCATTCGGTTTGTACACCGTAAACTGTATAAATACATCGAGTCTGAAAGAAAAATGCCGGCGTATCAACTCTTTTCACCTGACAAAATAGTCTACAGTTCGTAAATATATCACGTCATACTAAAGAAAAATTATTTTTCAGAGAGGTTTGAAAAGAAATGAAGGATAATTTCAACAATTTTATCGTGAGATTATCCCTTATTTCTTCTCAAACCTCTCATAATAATTCGAAAATCATGATTCATGAAACAAGAGTGAATAAAAAAGAAGTATATCTGACCACATCATCACTATCTGAGTCCAAATTGCCCTCCTGTATACTAAAACTCTCTTCTAAACTCGGAACATTTCGCTTTATATAAATAATAACAAGAAATATTTTGTCGTTTAACCATCATATGATAACAATCCTTTTCTTTCAAGTGACAATAATTTGAGTGCCCAAGGAGTCGAAATGACACCTCGCGGACGTCCTAGATAAATTCGATAAATTTTCACGAAATATGTTCATTACACGATTCGCTTTTTAACAAACTATAAATTATTAAAATTGATGAAAAGTAATGAAATCACAAAATTCTATTTTCAGAAACAAATAAGATACAAGGATAGAAAGAGGCAAAATGACGCCTATGGGTGTTCTGTAAACAAATTACTAATAAAATTGAATTGAACAAAAAAATTAAAAGAACGCTTTTCATCTGTTTTTTTTGTTATAAGGTATGTTTTGTAAAACGTTCGAAGAAGTAAATATTGTCATTGCAATATATTTTTATCTTAATTTACTATTAGTGTATTAATTTTTGCTTATTCCAGCTTCATTCTATTGACTTTTATCGGACAAAAACTGCCATTACAATATAAGCCTTCGAATACTTAAAAAACTACTTGAATGTGGCATCATCGACGCTGTAAACTGTTTTAAAAGTATATTCATGTGTTGAGAACTTCTTTTAAGTTTCATTTCTTTCATGTATAGTTTTGTTCAAGTATGTTCTTAGAGTATCTGCCATTGGACTTACCAATGAATCGTAGTAGCTGTTAATGTTATACCCCCGTTCAAAAATTTCTAACACTCAATGGCCTTGTATATTAACTCCAAACGGGATATGGGCTGGTAACATTGCAATTTCAAAATGATAATTGCTGTAAAACAATACAGATATATGAATGATGCGGCAGCACAGCTACATTTTTTACGTTTTGTTTTCTAATTCGAACATAAAGATCACCTATAAGCTATTGTTCTGCGTTATTCTCTAATTCTAATATAAGATCATTCTCCATTAGTTCGGAAAATTCTGACGCAAAATCTTCTACAACATCTTCTACAACTATATTTGATTCCCTTGAGTTGCTTAACACTTCCATATTTTTGTCCCCTATTTTAAGATTTTAAAACTCCACACACTCAGTCTGATTTTTGTTCTGAAGGTAAATATAAATAAATATTAAAAGGTTATTATTTTGTTTGAGCCAAGCAGCGGGAAATAAGAGGCGTATGTGGCAGTGGTGACTCGTGACACGATCGACGGAGTGGATGCGTCTGGTCTTGGAGTTCGACGTGGTTGCATGGAATGCACGTTGTGCTTAGGCGCACGATAGAGCGCCGGCAGCCGCATTTCTTTTCGTTGTGAGTTTTGCGCCGCTGGCGAACGCCACGGCCCCCAAACTAAGATCGGTATTCAAGGTCAAAATAATTTTGTATTGACTATAATGGACGCCCGGATATCATCAGGAGAATTGAGAATTCTGAAGTAATTGACTAGAAACACAGATTGAGGCTTGGCTCATGTAGTTCAACCCCGGAGATTGTTTTGCCATTATAACACGTGTTTAACGACTGGTATATCCGTTCAATGAGTAACTTTACAACACGTGCAGAATATATTTGAAGTTTGATAATTTTCGTGTGAGAGGTCATTACTGATATTTGAAAGAATTTGGTCATGTTAATAAGATGTAAGTGCAGTTTCTATTTTTGAAAGGAGTATTACGGATGGTAGTGTTAACTCTAGGTGAAATCAAAAATCCATTAGAGCTATTTATAAATCATTAAGGAAGTTATAAAGTATATTTGCTTTGAACTATTGAAGAATCCAAATGAACTTAAACATTTCAAAGATATTGAAGTTTGGATGCTTATTGTGAAGAAATAAGGCATAATTTCAATTTCAACCAAAGATGTATGCTGTAATAAATGTTAATTTTCTATAGTAGTTTCATGCAACGTATCTTGAATACTTTTGTGCGTTTCAAAACTATAATTGCATCAATTTGTTTAAATTTCAATTTAATTTGGTCACATAGTATATTGATATGATTTCAAATTGTACCAATTTTAAAAATGCTTAGTGGTAATTCTGTATTTTGGTATTGAGTGAAGTTGTACAAAAGATAATTTCTTTGTAATTTCAGTGAATTGTGTGCAAGAAAATTTCATATGATTGTTGGTGCAGTATTGTTGAAGGAGAGTTGCATTCAATGTTTGTAGGCAGAAGGTACTACGATATTGTTATGTAAAATGCATGTGCTTTTCCGAATGTAACTTCATGGGTATATTTCATTTCATTGGAGATTTTTGCATCAATTTTTTTGAATTTTAATTCAATTTTGGTCACAGAGAATATTGATGTGGTTTTAATTTGTGCCAATTTTAAAAATGATTCATGATCATGTTGTGTTTTGGTATTGAGAGAAGTTGTGTAAAGGATATTCTTTGTTGTAATTCCAGAGACTTTAGTGCACAAAATTATACAACAGTGTTGATGTAGTGTATGTTGAGGGACGAATTAACTGCAATTTTCATAAACAGAAAGCACAATGTCACACAGTCATATGAAAGACATGTGCTCCTCCCTATGACATTACATTATCAGCACTCCTCATCTCATCAGAGATCTCATTTATTCAATTTGTTGAATTTCAATTTCATTTAGTCACAGAAGATAATACTGTGATTCTAATTCGTATCAACTTGGAAAATTATTTGGGATAATTTTGCTGTTGATTTTACCTCTGATGTTTTTAATGTTGTTAAATGTTATTATTTGGTTTATTTGTTTATTTTTTTATGTTATTTTCATTCTGTAATTTGTGTTTTGGGTTTCAATGAGTATACAATAATATTGATGTTTCTGGTTACAACTTTGTGTTTTTTGTCAAAATCTCAAAAGGAGCCACCTACCCACTGAAATTCCTCAGAACCGACCTACACGTTTGCTTACAATACAAAATACTTATGAAATATTTCACACTTCACAACTGAAATTCTTCAGAAAATACAATACATTCTGCCGGCCAATATTCATTCCAGTTTTTGCTAGTTTGTCAAAAATCAGTGTTGCCATTCTTTTGTAAGGAAATTTTGGTGTCGTGGTTTAATCAAGCCACCTGCAGAAATCTATTTAGGTGCTGTTGGTTTAATTCCCGTCACATTCACAAAAATCGCAGCGCCAAAACACTACAAAACATGTCAATTTCGTCAAAACGTGGCAATTTCTTGGAATCTCATAGCCGGAACGGAAAGTAAATTATCAGTTCCCAACAGGGGACCGTGACGCGTTCAATGACACCTCATATGTCTCGATTTTTACGCGGGAAGTGATCTAGCCGTGAGAGACGGAACTGCTAACGCACGCACGCTGGAGGAGTTTACTCAGATAATATAATAGGGTTGAAACAAACAATTTTAATTGTATTTATGGCACATAATTTGAAAAAATGTTTAAATGTAAATTATCTTGCATTCGTTGATTACAAATAACTTGTGTTTTCTGTAGAAAATTCCGTACACGAGTTGACTTTTGTAGATGAATGGGTACGTACACTTAGACTTTAATTCATTTTCCTTTATTCATTAAATGTGCATACGTGTGGGAGTACGTTTCTGCTTGTGGATGTAACCTTCACATCTGTACTCGCTTCCAGAGTCCGTGCAAGCTGAGTATTGCATGCCCGCGTGTTTGAATATTAACAGAATAGTCGACGACAGGGAGCTCTCGAGCTGGAACGACTCTGTATATACACAGAGATCTCTTTACAACCTTTTGGGATGCTTTTTCATTGTAAATATTGTTACAGTACGATGCAACACGCAAAGAAACTTTTGGTGGGTATGATGTGTAAAGTTACGGCAATTTTCGTGTAGGAATGTGTAAATTTACTTTTCGTCAAATCCCATGTTTTTACTACAAACCTAAATATGAGGCGTAGGCGTATTTACCTAGTAAATTTTCGGCGGCCATAGTACATGCGCGAAAGATATTTCATCGTAGTTTTTACAGAACTTGGTTTGGAAATTAGTACAACTAGCTTTGAGAAATACAAGCTAGACGCGAGAAATATGGAGCGCTTGTAACTTTTCCCAACCAAGTACGATCAAGAAACTTCGGCTGTGGATGGATACGATCATACATAAAAGATCAACTGCAAACCAACTATATTAACTTCCTTTGCATTCGTGAAGACAAGTAAAAAGTAATCAAAATTGTATTATCTTAAATTTATTTCTGAAACCGAATATGAATTATTGAAGCGGTTTTTGGTCTAGCTTCATTTTTTAAAAATATTTTCATACTTTTGTTTAAGTAGACATTTTCAATGCACGTCTTGACAAAGGCCTAATGTAACCGACACACGAGTTTTTTCATAGAGCATACATTTCATTATTATAATTATAATTTAAATTATTGATATTTTACCTTGACAGGAAAGATTTGTTTCAATACAAACAAATTCTATCCTGCTCAACAGCCCGATACGGGCATTGGCTGAAAAAAATTGTATACCATTTGAAAATTATTTCCTATAAAATTATTTAACTTTTATGAAGTCAAAAATTTTATAAACGCACACTCGAACGTAATATGAAACAGATTATATCTTGAAGTTTTCTTTGTTGGCTAACTTTATGTATTTTTCTTAAATAAAATTTCTGTAGTTTTTCGTGGTTTCTCTGATGAATACCAGGCGATTTCCTGAGTAATACTTTAACAAGCGAACCGCGCGTCACCTTTCCTTCTTCATTCTTGAAAGGTCTATTACACCCTCTTGTTTACTAATAAACTACCACTTAAGAAGGAAGACCAGTCGTGGGTTCAGAGTTCATCTGAGCTGGGAGGTGTCTCTCCATGGAAGATATATGGAGGAGAAACTCCTCAAGTCGACGTGTAGGTCTGTGCCTGATCTCAGATTCCAGCGGGGAGCACGACTCTGATATAACATACACTACACTGACGGGAACAATGATCTCAACTGTTCGCGCATCTGAAAAGAAAAAAATGATCAGTGAAAAGCTCAACCATTTTTGGAAAAAAAATATCTCAATATACAGCACAACTCGTACACGTTATTCACCCCACCCACGCAATCGCCTACGAGATTCGAGTCTCACGTTTGAAGGTGGCCTCGCTCACACGCGCTCCGCCGACTAAGCCGCTTCGACAAGCTTAAGTCGCTCGGCGCGTCGGCGACGTGAAGACAAAGCTCAAAGCAGAGAGGCCTCGTGCGTCGGTGTGTGAAGGCCTTGTAATTGGTTTTCCCCGCAGCTTTCGTGCCCGTCCGCCGTATCGTCCCGAAATACTTTTCCGGGCATTAAAAAGAACCCAAGGTCTCTTTTCACTGAATCTGAATTTAAATTAAAACCTTCACAGTCTGTTTTTTGGACCTTTTCTTTGTGTTCGCTCTCGAAAAACCAATCCATTGCAAGAGATACGCCATTGTAGAATCGGTAGAGAGGGAGAGAAATAAATATATTAAAGCGGGTCGTCATGGAAAAACGATAGGACAGAAAAAGCACGACGCTGCCTCAATGTGCGAAGTTGTTTCTGTCCGAGTGGATTAAAAATGCCAAAGAGAGCGACAGTTTGGAGGATACGTACACGGGAGATGGCGGTAATCGTGAAAGTGGTTGAGTCTAGTAGAGGGAAATTGAGAAGAATAGTGTGGGGGAGTAAGATTGAGGGTAGTACTGCCAGAGTGCAATCTAAAGAGTTTCTTAGTTGCGGGATGTGATTCGATTGGTGAGCTGGAGCACTAGAGGAGGAAAGAGAAGGTTGCTGCTGGGAGACTGAAGCAATGGGACGTTAGGGGGAACCGGCACCAAGTCAATGGTGCGGACGCCGGACGCTGCACAGTGCTGTTCTGAGAAAAATACTTTTTTCTCAGACAATAGAATCCAGTAAGCAATTAGTGAAAAGCGGCCTAAACATATATTCATTTTTCTGTAGCGACATGGAACTTCATTAGAAAACATCACACAAAATTCACTTAATTAACAATCAGTTTAATTTAATATTCTCCTTTTGTTTTGCAAATTCGGTCAGTTCAACTACGCAAACGTTATTGTAAGTAAAAGATTTTTTTCTCAGTAACAGGCGTATGCAATTTCTGAAGATGATGGCACTTCCTCTTCACAAACCTCATCATACTTTTTGCTGTGCTAAGTGCCGCCTTACCTTGGTTAAAACGTGAACCCCTTGCAGGTATTTTTGGTATCGTTTGTAGTTATTCAAAATAAGTAACATATTTGAAGAATGAATCAAGTAAGAGATATATCTGAATGTTCCTTCTAATACTTTCGATAAACAATTGCTTCATACTTTTTATCTTAGATGCATGGGTATTCACAAAAAGGATTTTGAGTAATTTTGAATATTTCGCCGTAATATGTACTTCGTAGTAATGAGAAAGTATGTTAATGCTGCGGAAAAATGGCGATTTTTTTCACAATAACTTACATTGTGAGGCCTTGTTATCGAAAAGTGGATAAGTTATGTTTCTATTTTTAGTAGATTCTTTTCTATAACACATTGTGTAGTTAGAATGCAGGTTTTGTGAGTCCTTGACACTGAAGATATTGTTGAAGGCAAAAGGTCTGCAGTCAACGGTCGGGTCCAAATCGTTCTTTCAATTTTCTCCAGAATTGATATTCTCTGGTTTATCTGGCTCAACTCCAGCACTTGCGTACATGAAACAGATATTTGATTTCGGGGGATACTTCCTGAAAGCCTGAAAAACATTTTTTTTAAAGTGGCTTCAGATTTTTTATTAAACTTTTTTCTCAAATAGACGGTTAAAAATGGCAGAAGTGTCATTTTCGTCGAACACTAAATTTTTAAAAATTGCATAACATTTTGTAATTTGCAAACTTTTATATGCAATTTTGCATATTTTCCAATTTTCAAAATATTTTGTTATTAAACAAAATTATTTAAGAAAATTATGAAAGAAAAAAAATTGTTTGCGGATTCTGATCTTCAAGAAGAGATCTTGAAATGAGTTTAAATACAATTTTTTCGACATAGTGAGTAGTTTTCACGTAGTTTTGCATGAAATGTAGGGTTTTTTAAACAATTATTTTCTCTAAATGGCTCGAATGTTTTTCTTCTGGTTGAGATCATTTCACATTTCAAACAGCACAAGTTCCATTTCCAGCAAACTGCGTATTTTCAAAAATTGCAAAAAACCAACACTGTTAAAATATATCGTTGGTAGAATTTTTCTTGATGAAATCTGTTCTACGAAATTAGATCTTTAAATTAGACCATATTCAATTAAATGAAACGTTTATTTACGCGTAATGTTTGCTTGAAACCAATGCAAATTACATTTGAAAGCAACGGCTCCAAATTTTTTTCTTAAATATTTTTCCTTGGTTCGAACATAGGACGCTTAAAAAATGATGCTGATCTCAGTTTCTTTGACTACTCTGAAGTGTCGAAAATTGCAAAAGTTAGAAATAATGCGAGAATGTATGTGCTGTTTTAGCACCTTTGGTTTAATTTTGTCAAATCTATATCTCACGGGCTGCGCAAAATGCAATGCGTCCCTACCAGAGCAGGTAAAGCTCTAAAATGATAATCCATAGCGTGTACGATTGTCATCGGGAATTTTTGCAAGTCGTGAATTTCAAAGGTGTAACCCAACAATTCCAGAGGGTATTCTGCGCATGCGCTGCCATCCCTTGATGGGATTTTGATTGGCAAAACTCCTAATTCTTCCCGTTTTGTTGTTTACAATAACTGAGTTACTGACTTCACCTCAATTTCGCCAGAGCTACTAAATACGAATTCGACATTATTACGAATACAAGATAACGAAAATTACGGAAAATGCTGCAAGTATAGTAGCACTATATGATGACAGGAAGCGTATGATAAATTTTAAATCGTGTGAATTCATATGTTTCAGGCATAAACAAACATGACTTTTTACAATTTGGTGTTATGTGTAAGTTTTGGTAACAATAATTGTCACAAAAAATATGATTTACCTACATGAGATAATAATTCACATACGTTTCGTGTTTGTAATATAAGCAAGTGTTTTCAGGTAAAATTGATCAGATATATTCCATATAGCTAGGCAGCTATTATTTTCTTTGATATTTAAAAATGTGTATATTACGTATTGACATCATGCAATCCGATTTTTGTATTATATTACTATCTTGGAAACCTTGTGGAAGCAAAAATCACAGAAGATATACGCACAAATCAATGGAAGCGTTTAGTGGCTTTCTGTTCCTAGTATTTCCTATTTTAACGTATGTCTTTGATTGCACGACATGGAAAAACCAATTTTTGACAACACGTTATTTCCTCCCTGTTTTGTGTCTTCAAGTAGATACTGACCCGACCAAGATTACGCACTACGACTTTGTATGTTTTGTCTTGATAGTCTCTCTATCATCACAATTCTTCCCATTCGCAAAGAGGGTCCTCGGAAAAGATGATAAAAAGTTTCTAAAACCAATTGCAAAATAAATATTAAACTACGACTTCCAGCCCCATCCATCTAATCAGAAACTTGCTATTTAGAGTTTTGTCAACTTACTTTTGTAATTAAAAAAATATGAAAAATATGAAAATAACTTGCCCTCTAAAAAATATATTTTGATATTTTCTTCAGGTCAATTTCAAACAAAAAAAATTAAAAAACAATTAACAAAAAATTACCATCTTAGGATACGTAATCAGGCTAGAAAAATTCTGGAAATTTCCTCTTAAATAGAAGGTTGTAATTTATTTCAGATTCTTTTCATTGCTGGACGTAGTTACAATAATAAAAACTATATTATTTTTCTTCCTGATTTTAAAATCACTTATGACCTTAAGTATACTTTTAAAGGATGCAATAGTTCTATCATTTTATTTAAGTGTTTGTTTCACTTTTATATATACTGAAGTGACCACAAGTTATGGAATACCTGATAATTTCGTGCCGGACCTCCATTTGTGTGGCGAAGTGCCTACTCGACGTGACATGGACTCAAGTCGTTGGAAATACCAGCAGAAATATTGATCTGTGCTACCTCTACAGCCGTGCAAAATTGACGCCGGTGCAAGATATTGCTCACTAACTAACCTCTCGATTGTCACATAAATGTTCGATGGAATTCATGTCACGCGATCTGGGTGGCCCAATCATTCACCTCGGATAGTCCAGAATTTTCTTCAAACAAACCGCGAACAATTGTGGCGCGGTGACATGGTGCATTGCCATCCATAAAAGTTCTATCGTTGCTTAGGAACATAAAGTTCAGGGTCTCCAAGTAGCTGGACATAACCATTTCCAGTCAATGATTAATTCAGTTGGTTCAGTTGGAATAGAGGACACAGTCCATTCCATGTACAAACATTCCACACCTTTCTCGAACAACCACCAACTTGTATAGTACCTCGTTGGTCTGCTCCACACTCAAACCCTACCACCAGCTCTTACTATCGGGACACATCTGATCAAGCCAGTCAGATGGTTTTCCAGTCGTCTAGGGTCCAACCGATATGGTCACAAGCTCAAGAGAGGCGCTACAGGCAATGGGCTTCTGCCGCTTTAGCCCATTAAAATCAAATTTTGCCGTCCTAAGGAATTGGTTTATCGTATGTTCCACATTGATTTCTGTAGATGTTTCACGCAGTGTTGCTTGTCTGTTAGCACTGACAGCTCTACGGAAACGCCGCTACTCGCGGTCATTACGTGAAGGCCGTCGGCCACTGCAGGCACATCGAGAGAGGTTATGCCTGAAATTAGGTGAATTCCTTGACGAATTCTCGGAATAGGTGAAATCCTAACAATTTGGGAAATGGAATGTCCTATGCGCTTATCTCCGACTATCATTTCGCACTCTTAGTCTGTTAATTTCAGTCGTGCTGCCTTAATTGCGTCATAATCAATTATACTTTATGTTAACGATACAATTTACCATCTATATAATTGCATTTTGCTTTTGACACCTCAGCGGGCACATTGTAGTACCCAGTCATTTTTGACTTTAGAATTTAGTGTCAAATTATCATATTACATAATGAAAGTGTGCCAACGGTTGGTAGAGAATTACGTCCCATTCCTGCAATCAACAGGTTTCAGAGAAAAAAGAGATTTTGCACATTATGGCAAATAAAACATTATTGAAACGAATATTATAACTGCCCCGTTGGACCACGGCTTTGGTGAGTTCTGAGAGGTGAGCTGTGACAGATGTGTTTTAGGGGACGGTTAGGGAACATTTGGGACAGGTAGGTAAATGAGACACAGCCCGGGGACAAGTGAGGGTAGGTGAGCGTGTGGAGAAACGAAGGTTGTATTTGATGTTACACGTCATTTGATTTTAGGGAACTTTTTACGATCTTATCATGAGTATCCTTTATTTATATGCCTGTTTTACGTCTCAACCTCTACGATCCGAGAGAGAACGACGGCTTACGCGGCTAAATAAAATTATCGTCGCAGTTGATAGATCTGTCGCACCACTTGGGTCTTCCAGGTGTGGCCATTAAGTTCTTCCTAAGTAGCCTATCAGATTTCTTCATTCAGTCGCTTCCTTACTCTCGGCATTCACTAATTTGTATTTTCCTCGCCCATGTTCGAAAAGGTGAATTT
Source organism: Acheta domesticus (assembly GCA_031308135.1). Taxonomy (NCBI): domain Eukaryota; kingdom Metazoa; phylum Arthropoda; class Insecta; order Orthoptera; family Gryllidae; genus Acheta; species Acheta domesticus. The sequence continues at coordinate 124,841,554 of JAHLJT010003656.1, read as the reverse complement.
TCTGTGCAGTGGAACTTTCCAGAATAGTGTCTCGAACCCACTCACAAAGCACAAACTTCTGGACGCTACGATACCATAGAATGTGTTAACAAACTGCTTCGCAGTAACGAAAATTTGCTTAGAAAAATTACATTGAAAAATGATTGTTCACGGTATTGTGCAGAACGCACTGAGCGTACTTCGAGTTAGCCAATCATTGAATTCAAATGACGGAGCAAAATATTCGTAGCTCATCGTGCAACATCATCACCTTTACACCGGATGAGGTGGCTCAGGGCATCAACTGATGTAACTGCAGTGCCTCTATTAAGAGGTCGTAATATTCGAGTACCGATGAAAGCAGGATCTTCGGCAATAGCTACAGAGCTAGGGCGAATGCAACTGCTGCCTGAATGGTAATTCTAGCAAACGGTTGCTCTGGTAGTAGTTTTCTGTGGTCTCCCTGATCCACAATATCAAAATGCCGAAGCAGTGTCCTTACAAATCAATCCCTCCTCTTTCTTTTATCCCCACCCCTTACTTACACATACCTCTACTATACCACCACACATTTATACTGTCATTGGAGAGATTATAGTTTGTTCCTAGTGGGGCGGTGTCCCGCACCAGTTTGAGAAAACTCCCTCAAGTCGACGTGTACGTCGGTGCCAGATGTCGTCATTCAGTGCAAGGAAAACACCACTGCTGTGTACAGCATTTGAAGCTGGCGCGCGCGCAGCTGTACGCCGCGCGCCACCGAGCTCGCCGACCCGGAACGCTGGCCAGCGAGCAAGCAAGCCATGAGGCGAGGCTAACCCAGGCCACGCCGGCCCTATATAGGCGGGAGCAGGTGGCGGCAAAGGCAGTCAGGCAGTAGCGGTCTGAGGAGCACCGCGGCATAACGGGGAGACAGCGCAGTGGAGTCGCTGGAGAGAGCCTGCAGCCAGGAGAGGAAGCACACGCGGAGAGGCCGCACCAGGGGCGTGCGGAATACGACGCGACTACCTGCCGGGATGGCGCCGGGCTTGGTGATGCATGGCGAGATGCGCGCTGGATATGCGCACGGCGGGGTCGCGCAGGCAGACGTGTGTTACAGAACTGGTGCTAAGTGACGCACTGGTGGGACACGGACTTTGGCGTTAATGCCAACCGACAAGGAAATAGCTCCTGGTATATTTTGTGGTATAATGTAAATATGTTGGTTAAAAGAATAAATAAATTGTTTGTTATGATGACGACTTTCGTTCATTTTGGGAACATAACAACCATCAACTCACGGGACATGAGCACAGAAGCTGACTCGTCCGGAAGCACAAAACAATCAATCATTCGACCAAGCCACCTTTGCTTCCTCCGCGGGCCGTGGCGAGGGGAAGGCGGTCGCGGTCCGCAGTGCGGTCCGAAGGCCGGCAGCCCCCAGGGGCGGCGGCGCAGGCGGTCAGCGCTTGGCGGGCGGCCAGGCCCTTAACCCTGCCGCCTTTTGAGCGCCTCGACCGAACGGCGCGTTGTTTTAAATGACCTGTTCGACTTTTACGGCCGCTCGGGAATGGCCGGCACGTAGTTGCGCGCGGTGGCGGCGCTGCGACGAGTGACGCAGTCAATGGCGTGAGTACAGTGAAGGAATGAAGATGGAAAGTGCAATGCGGGGGGAGATAATAACTGAATAGAATCACTAAAAAGAACTGTCACAGAGGGTTAAATGTTAAAACGAAGACGTACGATAAAGTGTAGTAATGACTAGTATTAGATGTGTGTGTTAGATCGAGAACACTGACTGGCTGGTTGAGGCTGCTCAGGGAATTAATTGATATCACTCGAGCAGTGTCTCTGATCACGAAGTCCTAATGTTCAAATCCCGAAGGTGGCGGATTGTCGACAAAAGCTTCGTAGCTAGATCGAATTCAGCCGCTGTCCGGAGGAGAATTCGAGCGACCGCCTAAAGTGATCGGTAGTTTTCTGGTTTTTTTTTTCGGTCAATACCAAGCGTATACCGAAGCAATACATTAACAAGCGGACTGCGAACCTCCGATTCAGCGGGGAAAGAACACCGCCAGCGAGGGAAGTGTCACCATGTTCATTTGGAACTGTACCGCCATTCGCCTGGTGTTGATCGGGAAACCACGGAACACTACCGATCAGAGCAGCCGGCCACTAGAATTCTCTTGCAGAGAGTCGCTGAATTCGACGTAGCGACCTGAGGTCAAAAATCCTGCGACGGCCGGGACTCGAAGCCTAGGGCTTCCCAGTCGGAGGCTCTGCAGTGATAGCAACTGATGCCCTGAGCCACCTAAGCCGATGATGATCACTTGAGACCGGAAAAATAAGTAGTCTAAAACGTCAAAATATGTACAAAAATATGTAATGAAAATAGTAAGATTACGTAATAAATATGTAAAATCGGATATAAAATGAAATATAAAAATATACTAATAATAAAATTACGTAATACGAAATTAGATTTATAAAAACTGCTCATTTCACATTATACAACTTTCTCGTCAGTAGTAAATGCTTTATCTATTGTAATCCAGGACCGTAGTTTAGCAGCTGGACTAATCGCAATAGAAGCCATCGCACAAACTGGCGAGATCTACGACCAGCAAACATGCACTAGCATCTTCATCGAAGTGTTAGACGTTAGTGATCGCAAATTTTTCTCCGAAGTTATGGTTGCAGATCACAACACGCGGTGTCAGTGATGCTTTGGACACCCAAATTTCCCCAATAATGTATGAAAAATGCTGATATTTAAAAAATACATCTTTTCATAAAAAATGTGGAATTAAATAGAAGAAAATTGATAAAATAAGAAAATATATTGTGAAAACAGCTAAATATGTAATGCGATGTGTCGGGGACCATCGCAGTCCTCCACCCTTGCGTCACGCCAAATTACCGGACGGCAGGAAAGAACTACGCGCCCTCGAATTATATACGCCCAGCCGCTCAAGTCCCCCATAAACTTTCAACTATCAATTATACCCTTTTTCTGACAATACCGCGATGCGTCGGGTGACCATCGCACCCTCTCACCCCCGCGTCACGCCAAATTACCGGAAGTTGGAAAGGGCCACGCGTCCACCGCGACCCGATTTAGTTCCGCCCAACGGCCCAAGTTCTCCAGAAGCCCCTAACAATAAATCTTACCCTTTGTCCAACAATACTGGATGATCGACAGCCGGAACAACCATTTTAGCGACTTGGCGATCGCACCCGGCTCAATAATCCTCTAAAGCCTATAAAATCATCACATGCCAAAGCAGAAGGGACACGTGCGCGCTCCTCCGGCTAACAATGCCGGCCAATGAACAACCAGAAGGCACCGTTGATGAAATAGAAGGTTCGAGAAGTTCAAATCCGACCAATAAAATCACTAGGCAGGAAGCACGTGAGCACTTTGAGATTTTTTCGAAAAAACGAAAGGGACAGACGGGCGAGCGAGGCCAGAGGGAGACGACGGGCGACAGACGGGAGAGAGGACGGTCGTGCAGGGGAGGTCGTATGGAGATAGAAACCAACAAGTAAAGTTTTGAGTAGATTAACAGTGGTAGTTAAGAAAACCACCGAATATTAGTCAGTTAATGAAACCTGCGGTAGAAAGGGAACAGCAGCAGTGGGGAAGGCACACACTGAGCCGACCACTGCGAAACTTGCCCGGTCTTCACGGAATTAATTCCGAATAGCCAAAGTTTGGCTTCGAGCGTCATACGCGGTCCAGGTGTCGTGTGACGGCCTGAGACGCGCGCGAGCATCACGTCACCACTGCCCGGTCATCCACCGCCGACGTCCCGTGCGCCGGAGTCATCACCCCGGAGGCAATCGGAGGCCAACCTTGCAACGTTCCGGCGTCCGCCTCCTGAGGGTCCGACTACACTTCTCCGTCGCTCGGCGAGCAATCCAGTCGCGGTGACATTACCATCTAACATCACAGATTGTAAGTTGTCATCACCATCATTCATTAATCGGCTACTAAAGTGACAATAACCCAGCATCAACCTGAACAGTTTCTCTTCGTTTAATTTTTTGAATAAATTAGTCCCCGCCATTTGGTCGGGTGAACCAATTAATACCATAGCAAAGTGTTATTATTCTAAATCTTAAGAAACCACCAAATGCAACCCTTCGACCCAGGGCGCTCACACCCTGAGACGCTCAACGCCGGCGACATTAAGCAGGTAAGTGGGCATGCGCTTGGCGCCCTTATTAAATAAATTCAGCGCGTGTCCCCTCCTGCGACTTGGGACGACTGTCACACCATAAGTGTGTCGGCGCCTCCATTTTGTGAGCAGTTCCATCACATAAATTGACACCCAACGTGGTTTTCTATTCACGAATAATTGAGCTTGTGTAGACTCAGATCATAAATTGGACGCCCAACGTGGTTGTTTTTATACGAATAATTGAGCTTGTGTAGACTCAGATCATAAATTGGACGCCCAACGTGGTTGTTTTTATACGAATAATTGAGCTTGTGTAGACTCAGATCATAAATTGACACACAACGTGGTTTTAACAAGTATTTTACTTTGTGTTACTCGCACCTGTGTATTTCTTATTGAACTCACTAATTCTTTCTTATCCATTTTCCGTTTACGCTTGCTCAATTATTGCCCAACTGAAGATTGCATTTGGTTTTAATGTGTGTTTCTTTTGATATTTTGTATTTTATGAGGTTTTCAATCACTTTGCTTGCGTGTGAGACTTAAATTTTATATTGAACTTCCGGTAATTTTTACATATTTTGTATCAGTGAATGCTCAGAGTATTACAGTGATTCTCATAACTTAGAAGCCCAAAGTGTATTTATAAGAACATTTCACTCTCTTTTCAGACGCATAATTTCATTTTATTGTTATTTTCTTTTTACAATTTCTTAATGCGTCATATAGTGTTTAAGTGTGGTTAATTGAACTCTATTTTATTTTTTCCTTTTTCATTATACGTGCTATTTCCGTCACGTAACAATTATATGTTTACTTAATAGTGTTTACTTTCTATTTGAAATTTTATGTTTATTTCTCAGTGTTATCCTCTAACATTTCATTGTGTGTGTTTTGTACTTTTCTTTTTATTGTGTTTGATTGTGTACTCATGTGTAACGCGCTGTAGGCGTCATTATCGTACTTACGTCACTTTGAGGATTGCTCGCTCCACGATGGCTGAAAATAATCCCATTCAAAACCCCGAGGTTTCTGACCCCGCTCCCGCAAACGCCGACGCGCCTGCCGAGCTCACGCCCCCAGCTGTTCTCGCCCCTACTGTCGGGGTTTTCTTTAGAGCAGGTACTCGAGACGAGTACCGCCGAGGCCGGACCTACCCTCGCCGCGGCCGCTCCGACGCCACCCTCAGACCAAATGTCTCAATTTTTCAGCACTCTTATCGCAAAATTTGACGAACAGCGTCAAGAATTAAATTCTAAATTTCAGGACTTGAATTCCAGATTTGATTCGAAATTTTGTGCCCTTGATAGTAGATTAGACGAACACCTCACTAATTTCACCCTTTTTCAAAGTGAGGTGTCTCAACAACTAAATTCGGTTAATTCAAAGGTCGATAAACAGAGCACTAAAATCGCCTCTCTCGCCTCTGCTGTTGAAAATAATTCTAAGCAAATTTCTGACATCAAAGAACATTTAACAGGCCAACTAAAGAAATGCGAATCGCTCCAGTCTGAAACAGTTCAACAAATGACAGAATTTAAAGACAGCATAAACAAGGATATTGCAACCGTTTCAGAAAAGCAATTGAATTTGGGACATTGGGCTCGTGATAAATTTAAAGACAATGAATCCGAAATTTCCAACTTGAAAGGCGAAGTGACTAAGATACTAAAAGGGGTTGACAATAAGATTGAAGGACTTCACGACTCCCTGAACAATAAAATTGAAACAGCAAAATTAGTTATCCAGGCACAGGCGGAAATGGAACGGAAAGAAATCGAAGTCAAAATAGGCGAACTAGAAATTAAAGTAGCGGAAAAGACTATTTCAGCTTTCCCGGTTAATGCTATGCCACTGTCAATTCCTCCAAATTTAAAATTCTCTGGTAATCGCGGTGAACAGCCCATTACGTTCTTACGTAATGTTGAAAATTATTTTGCTTTAGCGAGACACATTCCTGAATCTTCTAAACCGAAGGTTATAGCCCAAATGTTGGTTGACCATGCCCAAGAATGGTTCCAAACATTGTTACCAGTTCCGGCTGATTTTCAGGATTTTCGTTCCAAATTTATTAATCGTTTTTGGGATAGAAACACCCAATACAATTTTAAAATGGATTTGGCTAAAGGTAGATGGGACCAGAATGGTAACATGTCTATGCGGGATTATGCAGTGTCTCGCATTGCCCTACTTAAACAATGCGAACCTACCCCCCCTGACGACGAAATTATGTGGCTATTAACTCGTCATTATCCATATGTCATTCAAAACCTCCTTAAAAGTAGTTTTGTAAAAGATCTTGAGCAATTTCTGATCTTATTGGGCGATTTCGACCAAACGAATGTGCAATTCGCTTCTTATCAAAATCAGAGTCAAAACTCTTCACGCCCACGTAATGGCAATAATAATAATAATCAGAATCGAGGATTTCCCCCACGCCATTCGCAAGGTCAAGAGCGTCCTTTTAACCACGGCCCTTCGCCGCACTTTCCCCCCGCCCCCTCCCCCCCGGCGCCGACCAGTTTTCCGCCTCCCTTCAATGTCGGTCAAGGCCAAACCGCACCCCTTCTCGCGCCGCCTTCGACAGCCCCAGGTCAACCACCACAGAGGCCGTTAAACCGCTCAGGTCCGGAATAAATGGGAACACAGTTCTGGACCATATTTGTAATTCAAATGTTGCGGTTCCCATCTTTACTCTATGTGTAATGGATGACTTACTAGACATTACTGACGCACCCACAGACTCCACGATACGTAAACGCAATTGTCCAGTAATTAACATTACCTGCTTCGGCATCAATGTAGATGCTTTACTAGATACAGGCTCTGAAGTATCTGCCATCTCTGAATCTTTCTATGATCAATTATTACAATCAAACTATGTCATTCCGACTTTCCCTATCACTAAGTCTTATGTTATAGGAGCACAAATGCGTAAATCAGCGCCCATTACTAAACAGATTTTGATATCTTTCTCCCTCTTTAACCAGCCTATTGATGTTACCTGTTTGGTTGTTAAAAATCTTAGTAGGAGAGTTATTTTAGGCATGGACTTCTTCCGTGATTACGGAATTACCATTGATTTAGCCAAAATGTAATTAAACCATATAATGGTGTCGAAGGAAACATCGTGCAGGAAACTACCGACTTTGTTTTTACAGACCACTTTATTCAGAATCTAAACGATGGAGCAAATACAAACCGGGATTACTGACAAAGTTCAATCTTGCAATTTGTTGTCATTCCCTCAAAAACTCATCTTACAAAATTTATTATTTGATTTCCAGGATATTTTTCAAAATTCTACAAAGTCCATTAAAGATTCCCTTTTTCGAATCAGGGTCACCGAGATCAAACCCAAGCGAAAGAGTCATGAAAGAATTATCACGTTTGTTTCGGGTTTATGTGTCTCACAAGCATACCGCTTGGCCCGATTTACTACCGAAGATTAATACGTGGCTTAACCACATCCCCCATGAATCTTCCAGATTTACACCTTTCGAGGCTCAATTCAATAAGAAGCCGAAACCATTGTTTCCTATTTTAGCAAAAATGGCCACTCAAATTCCAATTTCCCCTGAGGATCGGTGTCAAATTATTCTCTCAAATTTAAAGAAAGCTGGTGATACGAGAAAACAACACCAGAAGAGTAAACCCATTTATTTAAAGTCGGCGATAAAGTTTTAATCAAAGCTCTCAGAGTATCTAATCAGCCTGAAGGCCTTATTAGTAAATTCTTTTCCTTTATTTGTAGGTCCTTACCAAATAATGAGGCTTGTAGCCCCCAACGCTTGCACTTTACGTAGCACAGATGGTTCCGAGGTTGGTCCTCACAATTTTTATAACCTTGTTCCTTTCAGAGATTTAACTAGATTAATTGGCTGAAAGAATAAAAGCCCTCATTTATGTCGCTCTGATTAGGTAACCTTATTTTAATTATATTCTTGTGGATCCAGCCCGGTTGCCCTGGCACGTCTTATTATTAATTAATTTCGTGGGTTCGCTACTACTTCAATGCTTTGGTTAAGTGATTGTTATAAGTGAACGTCGTTGTTGATTAAAAAAGAGAGAGAAATAATTCAGATATCCCTTAGATATACTTTGTCGAGAGTTGACGAGAGTTATAGCCATTGACTTTAATTAATGAAACGAGCTCCATTCTGATATTATGAATTTAATGTTTTTGCAACCCAAGTCCTTTGTTTAATTCATTGGTTGTTTTCTCACGTCTACCATTCTATTTTCAATTCTCCATCGTGTTGATATTTTATTTCCTCCTCTTGTGTTTTAAATAATTTGGTCACTGTTGACTATTATGCTTATCTATTATTTTGCAAATGTCGCATTTATTCCACTTGTTTTTATACCTCTAAAATCGTATTAAAAGAGCGTCAAATATAATAATGATTAACAGGGTTCCCACTTTTGGCTCTTCACTTTGCACAATTATTCAATTTGCAGTAGCGTTTAACTAGTTTTAGGTACCCCATTGTTTCATTTTGCCAGTCTTTCTAAGTTTTGTTTCCAATTATCCCTCTATGTTATCTTCTTAATTACTTATTTAGTGCTTAGTTTGCTCTTAGTTTGAGTAGGTGTTGCTAATGGCCCACCACCATTTCTTATTTTTGAAAAATGATAAAGATTATTTTCATTCATTTTCTTATCATTAATGTGTTTGTATTACTTCTTAAAGATTTTGTGTCCTAAATTTATTGGTCATCTAGTTTTTTTAGAGATAGCTTTAGTGTTGTTCCTCTTCATTAATTTTATCCTTTTGCTTAATTAACTAGTATTGTCTTATCATGTTAGAGTTGTCATTGAAACCCCTAATTTTCGTTCTGGACATGCCAGGTTTTTGTGTTTTCACCGCTTCATCTGTCGGCACATGCTCCCCAAATTTATTTATCATCTATTTTTGTAAATCCCCTTTTTTTTGTTCTTAGATTAAAAAAACACATGTCCCATGCGTTTTTTTAATCTCATTGTACGGGGGGGTAATGCGATGTGTCGGGGACCATCGCAGTCCTCCACCCTTGCGTCACGCCAAATTACCGGACGGCAGGAAAGAACTACGCGCCCTCGAATTATATACGCCCAGCCGCTCAAGTCCCCATAAACTTTCAACTATCAATTATACCCTTTTTTCTGACAATACCGCGATGCGTCGGGTGACCATCGCACCCTCTCACCCCCGCGTCACGCCAAATTACCGGAAGTTGGAAAGGGCCACGCGTCCACCGCGACCCGATTTAGTTCCGCCCAACGGCCCAAGTTCTCCAGAAGCCCCTAACAATAAATCTTACCCTTTGTCCAACAATACTGGATGATCGACAGCCGGAACAACCATTTTAGCGACTTGGCGATCGCACCCGGCTCAATAATCCTCTAAAAGCCTATAAAATCATCACATGCCAAAGCAGAAGGGACACGTGCGCGCTCCTCCGGCCTAACAATGCCGGCAATGAACAACCAGAAGGCACCGTTGATGAAATAGAAGGTTCGAGAAGTTCAAATCCGACAATAAAATCACTAGGCAGGAAGCACGTGAGCACTTTGAGATTTTTTCGAAAAAACGAAAGGGACAGACGGGCGAGCGAGGCCAGAGGGAGACGACGGGCGACAGACGGGAGAGAGGACGGTCGTGCAGGGGAGGTCGTATGGAGATAGAAACCAACAAGTAAAGTTTTGAGTAGATTAACAGTGGTAGTTAAGAAAACCACCGAATATTAGTCAGTTAATGAACCTGCGGTAGAAAGGGAACAGCAGCAGTGGGGAAGGCACACACTGAGCCGACCACTGCGAAACTTGCCCGGTCTTCACGGAATTAATTCCGAATAGCCAAAGTTTGGCTTCGAGCGTCATACGCGGTCCAAGGTGTCGTGTGACGGCCTGAGACGCGCGCGAGCATCACGTCACCACTGCCCGGTCATCCACCGCCGACGTCCCGTGCGCCGGAGTCATCACCCCGGAGGCAATCGGAGGCCAACCTTGCAACGTTCGGCGTCGCCTCCTGATGGTCCGACTACACTTCTCCGTCGCTCGGCGAGCAATCCAGTCGCGGTGACATTACCATCTAACATCACAGATTGTAAGTTGTCATCACCATCATTCATTAATCGGCTACTAAAGTGACAATAACCCAGCATCAACCTGAACAGTTTCTCTTCGTTTAATTTTTTGAATAAATTAGTCCCCGCCATTTGGTCGGGTGAACCAATTAATACCATAGCAAAGTGTTATTATTCTAAATCTTAAGAAACCACCAAATGCAACCCTTCGACCCAGGGCGCTCACCCCTGAGACGCTCAACGCCGGCGACATTAAGCAGGTAGTGGGCATGCGCTTGGCGCCCTTATTAAATAAATTCAGCGCGTGTCCCCTCCTGCGACTTGGGACGACTGTCACACCATAAGTGTGTCGGCGCCTCCATTTTGTGAGCAGTTCCATCACAGTAAAATATGCAAAATAGTACAAATATGTAAAAATATGTAACGAAAAAATTCTATATTGTGTTAGGAGGACTATGATTCGCCAAGATTACAATTTTGAGAACGCTAAGTAGAAAGACAAGAAATATGTAACTACATAAAAATTCGGTCTCTAATGATCACTTCAACCCCGTGGGCAGCCTTCGGCAGGCAGGGGCTCGCAGAACCCAGCGGGGTTGTGCGAGGTAGAACAGAGTATGAAGCAAAAAGGTGGGGAAGCGGAGGGGGGGCACAGAGCAGAAGAGCGCTGACGAAATGGGAAGCGTGGGCGTGGTTTGGAGATACGGACGTGAAGTGGGACAAGAAGAATGCGAAACGTAGTGGGGTGAGACGTGGTGCGGCCGAGTGGGGAGATCCTATGAAGGGGTGGCTTGGCGAGGCTAGGTGGTGATAGAGGGGGAAGGTCCTATGGAGGGGTGGCTCGACGAGGCTAGGTGGTGATGGAGGGGGAAGGTCCTATGGAGGGGTGGCTTGGCGAGGCTAGGTGGTGATGGAGGGGGAAGGTCCTGTGGAGGGGTGGCTTGGCGAGGCTAGGTAGTGAGGGAGGGGGAATGTCCTGTGGAGGGCTAGGTGGTGTTGGAGGGGGAAGGTCCTATGGAGGGGTGGCTTGGCGAGGCGAGGTGGTGATGGAGGGGGAAGGTCCTGTGGAGGGCTAGGTGGTGTTGGAGGGGAGGGTCCTATGGAGGGGTGGCTTGGCGAGGCGAGGTGGTGATGGAGGGGGAAGGTCCTGTGGAGGGCTAGGTGGTGTTGGAGGGGAGGGTCCTATGGAGGGGTGGCTTGGCGAGGCTAGGTGGTGTTGGAGGGGGAAGGTCCTATGGAGGGGTGGCTTGGCGAGGCGAGGTGGGCGTCCGCGAGGCGGAGCAGGGAGAGCGGGGCTCAGCGAGCTCCAGTCAGCCAGACGACAGGGCAAAGAGAGAGGGCGTGACGATGGAGATTCAGTGCGATTCCGCCGACCAGAGGCATGCCGCAGTCCAGCCTTCCTTGCGGTTACCTTCCCGCGGAGCAGGCGCTCGCAAACTCGGTTCTCTCTCTTGGATCAGTCTATACCCTCTCCCTCCCCCACGTGCAGTGCGCAGAAATGACTTATTGCCTGCATGAAATGGCATATCGTTCAATTTGATGTATTCAGGCGACGAAAATTTCTTGATATAAATATTTTGATAAAACAAAATATCATTTTTAAATGGACTTGTCACATTTTTCATAATTTATGTGCTTAATTGTTCAATTAAAAGAGGACGTATTACACGTCTAAATATTTCGTTATCCTATAAAACTCACATGTTCTAAAACTTCACATCCTTCGTGATTTCTTTCTAAATTATGTTTTTAAAGATAGATTATTTGAAAATGATTATTCAGTATTTTGGAAAATATTAATTATGTTTTGGTTCTATGTATGTACGAAATTATCATCTCGTTTGCCACAACACAGAATTCATTCTTTAACAATCAAAATTATCACATTCTTACCTCAATGAATATGACAACAAATACCTCCTTTAACAAATCTTTTGTTTCTTAAGGATAATACCTTCACACTCCAGTTCTGTTTTACTGAGGTGTCATAAGAACATGTGTATAGTGTTTGAACGCTTCAAACGCTTTTCTTCAAGTAAAAGTATCGCGAAGTTTCCTTTAGGAACACAGCAGACTAGATACGTCCATGCAACAATTTGTGTGAATTTCCACTTCATCTTTCTCGGTGTGAACGCATTTCGGTGTATTCACACCCATTGTGCGAGGCACGCTATACCCGTGCAGACAGGATGAGAGCGGAACGGGTGAGGGGCGGGGAGGGAATTACCTTCCCCTCCTCTGCGCCTGCAGTTGGCGCCGCTGTTGCTGCCCCGAGGGGTGATTTTAAAAGGGCTGCGGCGGGCGGGCGCAGTCGTGAAACAGAGGGGTAACTACCTCTGGCTAATTGGGACAAATAAAGATATCTCGCCCGGTGGATTCCCGATAGATGAGGGGGCCAAGTCTTCCTCGTAAAATATATTGCTGTAGATTCTAGCGGATGGTCGGAAACGGATATTGAGTATACTGTCGAATGAAGAATTTTAGGCGATACAGATAGACATGCTATTACTCGATAATTTAAGGGGATTGAAACAGTATCCAACGGGAAATTGAATAAGTTGAGTTTTAATTCGAAGAAAGGGAGCCCCAAGATGAATTATAGACAGACGTATGCAAACTTCTTTATGTTATTTCATGAGCCTCATCATTTTTGTTTTTAAATGTTTCGGAGATGGATTCTCTCCATCATCAGGCTAAAATATAACAATTTTTTAAAAAATAATTCCATGACACAATTACAAGGAATATGCGAACCAATACTAACAGTTGGGTAATAAGTAAATAATACAATATAATTACATATTATGGATGTTTAACCTTTGACAAGGCCGTGTAATATGATGCCTACTACAGTTCTTTCCACGCATGCGTCTCCTTTCGCGTCGATCGTGGCCCTACGAATTACCTTCCTGTACTTGGGTTTTTATTTCTGGGCGCGTGAGGGCTTATCTTCTCGATGGAATGTCTCACGGCATTTCGCGCATAAAATTATAGAAATTTTCCCCAAATTTTATTTGTCAAAGTTCCACCCAATACCCAACGTACATTTTTCTTGTTCAGAAGTTCAGGTTCTAAAAGAGATACAAAAGATTTTAACCATTGGACAATCTTTTAGTTTTCTTACGGCAGAAAGAGACAAAAAACCTACTGTTTTCGAATATTTTAAAGAGTTTGAAAATTTAATCTGACCGATTCCAGACACCTTTTGTAATAAAGCACAGTTCACCCTGTACAATATTCTAAATGAAATCTTAAGTAATGGCCTCAAACAAAACAGTAAAGAGCTACAAATCATACAAGATTACCAAGCTACGCAGGACTTCTTACGAAAACATGAAGACCTTCTTGTTATCAAATGCGACAAAGGAGAAGCTATTGCGGCTTTTAGTAAATATATGTATAAGAACAAACTTAGCCAGGTATTTGATGACGATTCTAATTATGAGGTTCTTGAAAAATATAACTCCAATTTTATTTTGCACGGTATTCAAGGAATTATGAAAAAATAGAAAATCGAAAGTGTATTACAACAAGTGTTAACAAGACATACTATGAAATATATCCCTCCTCTTCGATTTGTAGTTTAGCATATGGCTTTGGTAAGGCACATAAAATGGATTTTCCACAGCACCCGGTAATCAGTTCTGTCAATTCCCCTTTTTATAAGTTTAGTAAATTCCTAAAACAATTACTAAAACCTTTGCTAAGACAAGATTACGGTTCTGTTGTGGAAAGTATTTTTCAATTTGCTGAAGATCTCTGCGGAATGATTGGACTTCACGATCAGATGATTACACTAGATATAGAATAGAATAGAATATTTATTTCGCTACTGAGGATACATGAAATAATTCCGGTAGTAGCGTTTTCTAATCAATTAATCTACATAAAACAAACATCAAACCACTACATAAATACAACAAATACACAAAATGAACATCAAACAACATTACTGAATACAATTTAATAAAATTAATGTATTAACCCTATGCTAAAGCTAACCTTAATTTAAAATAACAAGAATAATACAAAAAAATTAATATTAACATACTCTAAAAAATTACAATTTATTTAATCTAATTTTAAAATTTTTGACTTTCTGAGGGAAAGTCTCTAACACTGCTGCAGGTAATTTGTTCCAATTTTGTATGGTTCTATTAATAAATGAAAATTTATCTACATCTGTTCTCTGTTTTCTTTGCCGAATTTTGAAGCCATGATCTTTCCGCGAGACGTATGTTGGTTTTGATAGTCTTGTTTGAACTTCACCCCACGTTGAAGACGATCACCCTTATTGTTTTGAATAACGCACAAAGACGCGATTTCTCTCAGCGTTTTTTCAAGGATTCCAACGATATAAATTCAGGATTAGAACGTCCCCTGCTAACAAATTTTGCGGCATATTTTTGTACTTTTCCGAGAGATTTTATTTGCCCTAAACGATATGGGTCCCAACATATCGAGCCATATTGCAATATCGGACGTACTAAAGACGTGCACATTAATTCCCTTGATTTTCCATTTCCTTTCCTAAGTACTCTAATCACAAAATGCAATGCTTTCCACGCCTTTTTCACTACATAATTTACGTGTTCTGCCCATCCCAGATCCTCATTTAGTACAATTCCCAAATATTTACAGCATTTAGCCCTCGGAACATCCTGATTTTCTAATTTATTTTTCACGTCGTCTGTCTTTCTAGAACGCGCAAATCTGATAAACTTGCACTTACAGGGATTTAATATAATTTCATTTGTGATAGCTCATGATTCTAGCTTATCTAAATCAGCCTGCAATATTTCTGTATGATTTGTGTTATTAATTTCCCGATAAATTATATAATCATATGCAAAAAGACGTATTTTTGATTCAATTCCCTGCCAAATATCATTAATATACGCTATAAATAACAACGGACCTAGCACACTTCCCTATGGTACTCGGGACGTTATTTCTGCTCTCGAAGAGAAATTAGTTCCAATTCGCACCCGTTGAGTATGGGAGCTGAAAAATTCTCGAATCCAGAGAGCAATTATTCTGTCTGTGTTAAGCTGACTAATTTTTTGTATTAATTTATCATGGGGAACGAGGTCGAACGCTTTGGTAAAAATCTATGATAATCGCATAAACAATGGAACTTTTATCGAGAGAATCAGCAATGTCCTGACTGACGGTGACTACCTGACTCTCACACGAATATCTTTTTCTAAAACCGTGTTGGCCTTCGTAAATTATATTATTCTTATCCCAAATTCCGCGTAAGTATTCTGCCACCAAATGTTCCATTTACTTACACACTACTGACGTTAGACTTACTGGGCGATAATTTTCGACATTTTGACGCGAGCCTCCTTTGAAAATTGGGACCACTATGGCATCTTTCCAATCCCGAGTAATACATGAATTGTTCATCGATATCTCGAAAAGCCATAATAGGTACGATACCGTAGCTTCTCCTCCTAATTTGAGAATTTCCCCCGAAATTCCGTCCGGCCCTGTTGATTTATTATTACCTATTTTGGCAATTCTTTTCCTAAGTGCGCTCGGATTTAGTACAAAATGTTCTCCTTCACATTCGTTTACGACGATCTTCCTTTTACCTGTATAGACTGACGCGAAAAATTGATTAAATATATTTACTTTTTGTTTTTCGTCTACCACCAAGTTATTACTACCGTTTCTTAACGACGGGATTTCTTCGCGATTTCCCTTGCGCCTACGTACGTATTTAAAAAATTGCTCCAACTTTTATTTTCATCAGTAAGGATCGTTTCCAAATATCCTTCCTGTGCTAATAATTTTGCCTCCAATAGTTCTCTCGTTAGTTTCTTAAATTTTTCGTAATGTTGGTCACTGATTGTTCTTTTCCTATATGCCCGCCTTGCTTTGCTTTTTAATTTTCGTATCCGATTATTATAATATTCTGGATCGGGATTTCCTGTTACGATTTTAAACGGTACATAGAGATTCATACCCGTATCAATGATTTTCTTAAAATTATTCCAAACCTCTTCTACAGAACTACCAATTCCCGCCCATGTGGAATAATTATCGACTAAATACTTTTGAAAAATTGACCACGTCAGCCTTACGGTACAAGTAAATTTTCTTACGCTCAGTTCTGTGCGGTGTACAGTTCCCTTTCATTTTGAGACACACGGCCGAGTGGTCGCTTATACCTGGAACTACCTCGCAACTAGTAAAGGAACCCTCCAGACGCGTTAAAAATATGTCTAAAATGGCATTCTCTCTTGTTGGCTGCTTTACTACCAGCACTAGGTTATTTGTCCAAACTGGTTCGTTTACCATCGTCTGCGCCCCTCGCCCCTCCGTCACTTCACCTTCCCACTGAATTTGGGGTAAATTTAGATCTCCGCCGACAATTAACTATCTGTTCTCTCTGATACCAACGCGCGTTCTTTCTACAAGTTTCTGCAAGATTTTCATATTTTCCCCTGGAGGTCGATACATTCCTATTATTTCCCATGTATCTCGATCGTTTTTACCATGAACTTCAACTGCAATCATTTCATACTCTAGATCCGACCACAATTCTACGGATTTAAAGCATTTTTTACGCAAATAAACACACCCCCTCCGCGACTACCCCGGTCTCTTCTAAACACTACGTAGTCTCCCCTAAATATCTCCGCATTTGAGATGTCCACGCTAAGCCATGATTCCGTTCCTATAATAATGTCGGCAATGTATATTTCCACCAGATTCCAAAAGTTTAAACTTTTATTAACAATACTTCTACAGTTTACCTGCAGCAATACCAGAGACTTGCCCTCATTGTCCACCGCTTTTTCTTCTCAGCTGCTCCCGGGATCCGCTGTGGCGGCGTGCGCGCTGACCTTCGTAAATAAGCGCCCCAGCTTTGAGGCACCCCTCCTGTTGAGGAGTACTCCATCGCGGCCCAGGTCGCCGTCTGCAATCCAGGCGTTGGCATCCACCATCTGGGCACCTAGCCTGCGCGCCACCCAATCCATGCCGTCATTGATTAGGCCTATGCGGGTCCAGCGAGTGTCCCTCATGCGGAATAAACCACTTAATTTTGCAGTAGGAAACGTTTTTCTTGCTGCTGTTACAACTTCGTAAATGTCACCTATAACATAATCTACATTCCTTTTCGAGTCGTTGGTTCACACGTGTAAAATAACTGCATCCGGTCGGCCCATGTCCTGGCTCTCGATAACTCGGCGTAGTTGTGCCGTTCGAATGCCGGGAAAACACCGCACGTCCAGAGCCTCGTTTCCTGTCCCAGTATGCCGAACGATGCTGTCCCCTAGAACAAGCACATTTTTTCAGTACCCTTATCAGCATTTGTTGTAGCCTCAAAAACACTGCTAGTACTCGCCTGTAACTGTTCTTCCAGCTCCTTGTTCCTTTCCATGCAGTTTTCGAGTAATCTCTTTGTTGTCTTCAGTTCTTGCTCCAGCTCCCGTATTCGCTCATCGGCCCTCTGCTCCCGACTAACACGGCAGGCGCCGCAGGTCCAATCTTCACTGCTTCTAAACCGGCTCTTCACGTTACCACAGCTGTAGTGATACCAGTGGTAACACATTTCGCACTGCGCTTCAGAACGCAAGTTTCGTTCACAACCAGCACACGTTATTGTCTGCGGTTGCAAACCTGCGTCGCTGCTAGGGCCAGGATTTAGTTCCACCCCGCCTATTACCAGCAGCATAGCAAGAACCGCAGAACTCAACACCGCTGCCAGCCGCCAGGAATCGCTGTGTAGAGCAGCGCCGGTAAAAGAGCTCACGCACGCCCTGTAACATTCCAAAGAACACCCCATAGCCGCTTTTCACCAGAGCCCCCAGAAAACACGTCCGCACAGTCCGACCGCCCAGCACCGAATATCAAATCTATGTTCCCCTCATCCGAACGATCTCATTATCCAAGTACTTCATGATGTTTTAGACAAAAACCTGCCAGATGTGATATTCCCAAAAATGAAATAATTATTGCTATTAACTTTATTTTCCACAATTAGGTTTTTAAATTTTACAACAAAATTTATGAACAAAAAGATGACACTTCGATAGGTATTCTTAGTTGCCTATTTTCAGAGATTGTTATGCGCAAGATTGAAACCAGAATTCGTCATAGATTTGAAGCGAAGTTGTACCACCGATGTGCTCACGACACGTTTATTATAATAAATGGCGAGGAAGTCAACAATTTACTTTTAACCTTTAACCAATTACTGGAATTTACCATAGAAAAAACAAGACAATCAGATAATCTTTTTAGATGTAACCATTTTAAGAAACAAAGACTCGATTTCAACTAATTCGTTCAGGAAGGAGGCCTATGCCACCCAGATTTTAAACTTTATGCCCCTATATCCGAGAAAAACAAAAATTTTAATAATCTCTATAATCTTATTGACAGTGCCATTAAATTATCTCATACAAGGTGTTATGTAACAAATTTACAAATTGTGTAAGCAATACAAACTAGGAATGACTATCCAGAAAGGTTTATTTATCAATTATCAATAGAGGAACTAGGTTTTGAAATTCCAAGTAACAAATCTCTCTAAATTTAAAAACGAAATTAACAATCAATCTTTGGTAATGCCTTTTTTACTGGCAATTAGCAACAAACTTGACCGAATTTTAAACAAGAAATATGGATGCTCTGTTATAACCAAGACATTGAATAGGAAAACGCTGATCAATAATTTAAAGATTTTGCACCTCCTCTTAATAGACTCAGTGTGGTTTAGGGTATCAAAACGAATGTACAAAGATGTATTTAGGTCAGACGAGCACGAAGCTTTCTGTGTGGATGAAAGAACATCAGAGGAATGTTAATGAACCCTTTTGTAGGCAAAATGCGCCACATCTCTCTTTCCTCAGCATGAGAATTCACTAGGCCCAGACAAGGGGAACACCGTCAGCTAGCCGTCAAAGTCAGACAATCGACCCGAAAATTCAAAAACATACACTTCTATTTTTAATTCATCATCTAAAATTCGTTCTTTAAATTCGAAAGTTATACATTAAGATGGCGGTCATCCATAAATTACGTAACGCTAAAGGGGGAGGTAGTGACGGAGTCTGAGGCAAGGGTTACGTTGCGTTACATAGGGATAAGGCAGTGAGTTTCAAGGGGGAGAGGGGTAATTTGCGTTACGTAATTTATGGACAGCCCCTAATGCCCATTGAAGTAAATTAATCGGTCCGTGAGATATAGTCACGAAACACAATTTTGAGATTTAGAAGCTCACCATACCACAACTACCTCTAAGCAACTTTCCAATTAATATCATAGAAATATTACGTAGTGATCCGTTAGTGACAGGCAAAGTAAGTAAATGTGTATAGACGCAATGCCCAGCCTTCGTCTGATACACGAGTCCCTTGGGAAAAATTGTCAGTGATCATAATTCTATGTGGTGAATTTCGGTTTTATGTTTTGGCAGGTTTCAGATATTCTACTACAGATCACTAAAACACATATTCAGTTCTTGGGAAACATAAAACATTTTAATTTGATTTTAGGAACAGTTTTAACTCCGTGTTCACAGTAAATAATTATTGTACCTTTCAGTAATTTGAAAAGTTTCTTTATTTGATTATTTTTACAGACTAAATTGTGCACTTATGAAGATGATTGAATAATAATGTTTCACACATTTTTGATAATAATGATAACAACTTATGTGTAACATAATTTATCGGAATATACTGATCTTTGCCACTTTTACAGAAGGTAAGGGGACATGAGAAATATTCCATGCTTGAGAAAAATATGAACTTCAAAGCACGGATTTGAAGCATCAAGATAATTAAGCAGTATATAACAATTTAATTATTTTAGTTTAGATCTTTCTAATTATTTACTTTTTATTAGGTATACTAGAATCATAGCCTATTGCATTATAAGTTTTAAAAAATTCTAATTTTTATTTAAAAATTCGTCAGGGGAAATGAACGGACCTTGGAACGGGCGCGATCTTTTCTTTGTCTTTGTGCCTCTTCTCTCTCCTTACACCACTCATGCCGCCAAGGCTAGGACGGTGCCCCTTTTAGGATGATACTTGGGAAGGAGAAGCTCCTTAAGCAACTTGGTCGTCGACGCGCCCGGAAATGCCTAGTAATTTACTGCCTCTCCAGAATAACGCCTGTGCGTTAGGCAACTTTCATGCATCGCGGTGAAGTGTGATGCATCTTCCCTCTGTGTGTTATCTCTCTCAAATTCTCCAGCCACATTACAGCTAGCCGTGAGGAGTACTACCTTGCGTCAAAAGGATCAGTGAGGCACTTTTCATTAATCTGGCCATCTCATCTCGTATAAATCTGGTATAATCATTTTATGTATTTTCACTTATTCTTTTCTGTAACCACTAACACCACATATTTACATTTCCCTCTTTTCTGTCTTCTCGGGATTTATCATAGGTGCTTTGGAAATTGTCGATTTATCTGAGAATTTCCAAAGTACTAGTGTTATTTAATAGGACTATTCCACGAATGGAATTACGTCCAACAGAGTTCCAAAATGCGTCAAATATTGAAAATAACTGAAAGCTATGTTAAAAACAAAGAGGTTATTTTATAGTATATACCTGGATCATTGGACATCGGCATAGCGATTAATGTATACCGACTTCTAAGAAAGATTAGTCCCAGTTTATGATTGGCCACAGGGAGAAGCGGTAAGAAAAATCGACAGAACGTTTTAGATAGATCGCTCTGATTGGGGTATTTTTGGGTTAAATACTATTGGTTTTAATTTCACGAGTGAAATAATCGGAACCATTTGAAATACGTTACGAAATGTAGCGCATGTAAGATTGGTGAACACGATAATTTACGAGGAAGAATCTTCATTTAGCAACTGCAATTACATGTAATTCATTAAATTTAATGCCAAATTGTTGTATGTTTCTTTAAATTTATAAGACATCTTCCCTTAAGTATATTCAATTTAGTAGGGCAATAAGCAGCAGCAGGTCTGTGATTATAGAATAAGGGATAATGTGTATCTTTGTACAAATATTTTTGACAGTCAGTTTAAAAAATAGCGGACAAAGAAACAAGTACAAGGATTAGAATGGTAGAAAATTCCGTTTTAAATTATAACTATTTCTAGCGAGAATCAATCTATTTTTAATGATTAGACTCTCAAATTACCGTTGATATATTCTCAATCCAATCATGCCAAACAAGATTAAACCTCCAAAACGTTTCTTCGTCTTCTCCTTCTTCTTCAAGTATTTTTTTTTCTTCTTCGGCGTCTCATTAATAGTCTACCCATATTCTATTAATTTATAAAATTTCACAAACTCCAAATTCACAAAACAACTAAATTTTCATGAAAATAGTATTCAGAATAGTGTACAAACTGTAATTGAACAGAATAATATTTTAGAATGTAATAATATAGGTCTGGCAGTAAGCACGTCATGTATCGTAACAATTTGAGCCCCAGGTTGGCTCAGTCACTCCCAGTATTCCGGACAAGCAAACAGTCAAAATACACTTCTTTCTCGCTACCATTTTCGCATTAGAGAGAAATCTATGTAATACTGTGGGGAAAAGGCTAATTTTTGGTAGAACAACTCTTATTGCCGGGTCCTGGTAGCAAAAAGTGGATAAATCCAGTTTCTAAAATTAAAAAAAAATATTGAGAAGACTTCCTAATATTTTATGATTTGCAATGAGTTTTTCAAAAAATGATGACTGATATGTTTAATGCGGACAAAATTGAGGTATAAATAATATTAAGAAACCATTACTAGGGTAGAGAAAGTATGTGCTGTTTTAGTACCGCTTGTTCTCTTGGTCCTTTATCCAGCTAGCAGCTGGTTCCCTTCACAACCTCTGATCTGGGTTCAGCAGAACGCGAGAACCTCCATGACCACATGCACATGAAAGGAAAGAGACAAACAACCAATTCAGACCCGCGGCCGTTCGCACTGAAGAGCTGAGTCGGTACTCGCTCGTAGCCACCTCGGCCATCCAGTTGGCTACTTTATTTCATGAAGTCAAAATTGTAAATAGCAAAGCCACAATTGTCTAGTTAGATATTATATAATTATTTGAGTCCATTCAAAAATTAGAAAAAACTCCTTTCTCAGAAATGCAAACAAGAGACATTTCCAGGACAAAACGATTTCTAGAAATTGTTTTTAATAGTAATAAATAATTGGAAATTATTTTCTTATAAATGCTAATAACTGCTGTTTCCTATACAATACAAAATTTCTAGAAATTCACTGTTATAATTCGCAATCACTACCCTTTTCTGCCATTATTGAGATGATTGGTTTTGGTGAATAGGTGATAATAATGTTGATAATAATGCTATAAATAAAATTTTGAATGAACAATCTTGAAATGAGAAGTGTGGGAAAGTTCTTGTGAACCCTGTAAAAAAATACGCGATCCCAATTTGTCTATTCTGAATTCTACATGGAGAGACCTATCCCTAAAGGTGATTTGACCACTACACCACGAAACGCCTCACAAAATTCTATAAACAAAATATTGATTTGATAGGTCGCCCTCGTCGTTCTTTGTGGGAACGTTGACGCCTCTCACCTCTGTTATCCCTGCGCGACACAATGGCGGCGCCTCAATTTTATCAGAAACTCCAACGCGAAGCCTCGAGGTGAGTGTAAGGTTTCGGGTCGACCGCCGTCTCGAATTTCGCGTCTCCAGCCTGAGGACGATGGTGACCTCCGCCGAAGTCCTCGAGCCTTCTCCTCCTACCCCGACGCCTTCATCCTCCGTCACCTGCCATCCTGCCGTCACCGCCACACCCTCCCCATGCCATCCCCGACTCCCCGCTCGCAGCGGTACGCCTTTTGTCACCTCCGCCATTACTGCTATACCAGTGACATTCCCTCCGATACCACTGCTTTCACTTTTTCCACATCTGTCTGATCCAAAGCATAAGCTCTCCGCCACCTCTGGCTTCTCCCTCACTTCCGCTACTTCTGCCACTGAACCCGCCACTCTCGCCAATACCACCATACCACCACCACAACCACAATCACATCATCCTCCAGCATGTCCATCGCCATCATTACTACCACTTCCACGTCCTACCCTATAATACACCACCCACACCGCAAACTCCACAAACTCCACAAACTCCACACTCCAAACATCTCTATCTCAAACACTTCTACTACACACTATCACACCAACAACAATATTACATGATCACTACCGTTCTACTATTATCTTGCATCAAACCACCCCACTCATCTCATGGCCATCCCGCATCCCATTATCCCACCACTACCACCGCCACCGTGTTTACCGTCACCGACGCCGTCGCCGTCGCCACCGCCATCGCCTCACCGTCACCGTCGCCGCCACCATCGTCGCCGTTGCCGATACCACCACCACCACCGCTACCATCATCACCGTCGCCTTCACCTTCACCGTCACCATCGTCACCGTCACAGTCACCATCACCGTCGTGGTCACTGTCACTGTGACGGTCACCGTCACCGCCACCGCCACCACTGCCACTACCACCACCGCCGCCCCCTCCAACACCATCACCACCACCACTTCCCTGTCTCCGGCGTCTGGCCCCGCGATTGTCTCCGTCGCACTGGCCCCGCCCACGCAGCCTTTACTCGACCAAGCGCAAGCTCCATTCGCCGGCGGTTATTGTGCCTAGGGCGCGGCAGCTCTCTTTTGTTGCGTTTCTCTGGAAGGCGACGAAGGCGGCCAGGCGTCAAGTCGCCGAGTTGCGCGCCCGTCGCTCTTCGCCCGGCTGAGAGGCCGCCGCCTCTCGCCCTGCGTCCACGATACAGAGGCGACACCTTGCTGTTTCTGCGTTCACATGCACGTGACCAAATTTATTCGGTTCAGTTTTTCGGTTCGGTTCATTTTTCAGTTTCGGTTCGGTTCATTTATTAATTTTTTAACGAACAAACATAAAAGTACACCAATTGCGTTTCTGAAACAACATGGTAGTATTTCAAATTAAGTGCCATACGTTCTGATTGCCACTTCACGTCTAATACTCAGAAAAACGGGAGAACACTCAAGAAACGAGAATGACTAAAAATATTTTGTGATTACCACTAGCCTTGAGGAGAGAGAAAAGAAATAACGGTGACTTGCAGTTAGTCAGACGAAGTGAATGATAATGTGCAACGCAATGACTATCTTTGCTTTCTTGATTTTTCTCGGAGAAATATCTTCAGGTCAGCCCAACTTTAATATCGGATACTTTGAGCGTTGAAAGAACAAATGTGGGACCTGTCTTCACTTTATTGCTTTCTCAATTCTGAGCAACCGTTTTCCGCTAGCACGTGAATGCGTTGCAGAGCGATTCATTGTGCTTTTAATTCTTGTGTGAACTCGCAGTTATCACGCTTTTAAATGATTTCCGACTCGAGTATGAAAAAAAATGAATAATGTGTAAATCGCCGGCCTGGCCGCTAATGCTAAAAGGCCGTAGCTGTAGGGAGTTCCTGAAGAGTGGTGGGTTCGAATCCCGCCTCAGGGCATGGATGTTTGTGTGTGTCCATATACAGTATGCGAGTTTCTCTACCCTTACCCCCCAAGTTCAAGAACCAATGGTACTCACAATGGTCGCTTCATGACCTAGTACCTGAAAAGCGATCTTTAAACAAATATTGAAAATGGCTTGAAATTAAATTTTATTGTTTTCTTTGGCATGCATAGGTGTTATTAATTTAAGAAACCATAGTTCCGGAAGACTCGCTTTTAAGTTATTCATAAATAGCTGTGATATACGATTCTATACAAATTTTATATATTATACGGTTTCTCCTTGTGATTGTTCTTGATGTTTATTAGGTTATCCAAATATTGTTCGTTATTTGTACCAAATATTTTTTTTAAATTGATGGTTATTCGATTTACTCGTTACCCGAATTGTGCATTAACTCGTTGCTCCCTGTGTGAATGCTTTCCACGCGAATATATATTTCGCCGGCTCTCAACACTGCAACCGAATAATATATTCCGATCGCACCAAAGAGATCTCAGACTTTTTCATTTCGCTCCTGTCGCCGATTCTGCTGTGATCTCGCGATCGCGACCTCTCGCACACAGTTGCAGACCCGCCGCTGCCACCTCCGCCATCCCCTACTCCGCCTCCACCCCTATTCGTCCTCTACCATCGCCACGTCGCCCTTGCGACTAACTATTCGGGCGTTTCCATCTCTACTGCCGTCGTTTTCAAAGTAAACATTTCTACTATCTCCTCCATCGTCTTTCTTCGCCATCATCATCAAAGCCGTCACCATTAACACCGTTACCAGCCATCCCTTCACCTTGAACGCCGTCGCCAGTAATGCTGTTACCATGAATGCCGTCACCAATAACGTTGTCACCAGTAATGCCACCACCACCACCACCACGAACAACTACAATGCGAGTAACAGCGTGGCAGCGCCCCACCACGCTCCGGCCCTGCGCCTTCCAGTCTCGCCTACCTTCGGTGCAGCCGCCTCCGCAACCACCTTCTCCTCCTCCCCCTCCACCTCCACCGCGACCGTTGTCACCCGTTCGCCGCCGGCACGGCCCCCCTGACTCACTTGTCGCCCCCTCCAGCCCTATTGTGCTCTGCGGGCAGCGGTCACCTCGGGCAAATGCTGGCCCCGACAGCGACCTTGTCAGCGTCTCCGGCCACGCCCCCTTCTCTCCTCCACTCCGCTCCGCTCGGCGTCCATCACCACCGCCACCAGCGGTGCAGCGATGCTAAAAGGAAAGAAGGAATGCGTCGCCTAGCGAAAGTTTTCGTCGTCTTGGGAGGTCGCCTATTAACTTCTAGGTTTTGTAGCGACTATTTTTATTGTTTACATTGATGTAACTGTACGGGGAACTGACGCATAAGAACAACACGAACACACAGTCACGCCCGAGGCGAGATTCGAACCCGCGCCCTTTGAGCCGAGGCAGTCCCTTTGAGCCGAGCCTTACAGTCTTCGCGACCTTAGCTATCCAGGCCGGCGAAAATATCTTTCTATTTAAAAACTTTCATCCTTACACTCATTAATTGGCATACAATTACAAATACTGCAGAAAATACTGTAAACATAATAATTAGATATCACGAATTCCATATATCAGGGGACGGAGCAACATTATTTATTATATTTCGATTTAAAATACGTTTCATATTGGTGCAATGCCTACTTGTATTAATAATGGTCTTGGGAACATACCGGTAAATTCTGAGAATTTCAAAATGTAAATGAAATTGAGTAGCACGCAAGGTTAATTAGAAAGTTTCAGGTGGAAAGACGATCCTTTTCTCAAAACACGACTTTCTTAATGTTAATGATCACCGCATAAAACATTTCAGTGATGCCAGTTGAGTGTGACCAACGTTCTCCTGTTTCTAAGTGGACCGTGAAGATCACTAGATTGAAAAGAATTGTATCTCTAAGGACGAGACAAAGAAAATAAATCATACTTCAATGAACGCTTGGAAACAAAACGAGAGATGTACAGTTGAGTGACCAAAGAGAAAACAAACTGGAGAAAAAACATTGCAAACAACAAAACATAGTCAGAAGATAAAAAATCTACCTGAAAATATGAATAAAATGCTTATTAACATAAATGTACCCGTACCCACGGAAACAAAACTTTGAAACGTAGGAAACGTATTACCACAGTTTAGTACAACAGTTTCGAAGCTCTAATGAGAGGATAATTCATCCATTTGACAGCTCGTGCGACACTAGCGCCCCTGGTAGCCAGAAAGAGGCGTCTGTCTTTAAGGTTATAAGTGATAACAGGGGACTGCCTAGTAATTCATAATTTTTAATGCTTAAATTTTTAGAACACTTCTAAAACAGCGCGTAGGCATCTGCATAACATCTGGAAATTTGTGGTGTATGCATAGGAAAACTTTCATTCCACTTTCATCGTAAAATACCAATTTATTACTGTCAATGGGAGAGGATAAAATCTTTATTCACTGTGCAGAAGCACAACAAGGGACTATCTCAGCATTTGCTCTATGAATAAAGGAAATCTGAACGAAAAACTTTATTGAGATTGGGGGTCCAGCACCTAAAAGTTACAATGATATTTAAAAAATAATTATAAATTTAATATGTTAATAAATTTAAAATGATAAACTAGCATAAATCGAGGTTTACAAGATGCAGTAGTGTCGTGGCGATCTCGGACCGTAGGGTCACGGGTTCCCGTCCCGCCTCAGGCATGGGTGTATTTGTGTATGTCTATATGTATGCCGTCCTTTCACTTCTCACTATCATCATCATTTCATCTTCCATACCCCCAGGGAAAACAATACCCCCTGAGAGTTAAAAATGGGATTCAGCAAAAATACTGAACCCCTTAATCATGTTTCATGCCCTGCTTCCGAAATAATGTTTCTGAGTCCCGGTAATAAAGGCAGTATGGATGTACGCGTATTATGAGTCGGCCTATACGCGAACAAAAAAAAAGATTACAAAATATAAATATTCTTTTACACATAAGTTAACAAAAGAGGCATATGTCCAACAATAAGCAAATGCTTGTGTTCGAGTGCTGTTTAAGTAAGCTTGCAACGAAAACTATTCGTAAAACTGCAAAACAGTTTCAATAGACCACACATTTTATAAGCTAGAAACAGTTTTACAACATAGTATTTCATCATTAGAGCCGGGCAAAACGCATTGTATTATCGATCGGTGTCGCTGCTTTGCTTTCGCAATCTCGGAGCCGCGGAGGTCGCGCGCGCGCTCCTTACCTGCTGTTGAAATCTGCACGTAGGTCTCCCTCAAGCATCGAAACTATCGGAACCGCTCCATTCTCGCCAGTATGGGCCGGTCTCGGGATTGGTGGCTGCTGCCGGACCCTCGGCGCAGGCTCGCCGGCTCGGCCCGCACCTCGTAACTACAGGCTCTGAAGTCGCCGCGCGTTGTGATCGCGAAACTCTTTCAATTCTTTGTAATTAATTATAATCGCTAGAAATACAATTTCAAATAACCTGTTAATTGGCTGAAAAGTAACAATAAACAGATTAATTACAAATACTTTTAGAGAGTTAAATAAAAAAATACAAATTAAAAGTAAAAAAAGAGGATGGAAAGTAATTTAAAATCAACTTTTCAACTATATCAATAAATAGAATAAAAATAAAAATAAGATAATTTTCATCAATTCTTTTTACATTGTAAATTATTACACAATATTGAAATCAAGATTATTAATTGGAATCTATAATATGTAAAAGGACCTGCAGTTTATTTTCAAGTATGCAAAGTACTACACAAGGTAAAAAAAGTTTACATTCCAGAATTACATATGAAAAGAAACAAATATGCCTAGGACCTATTCTAATGCCATTTTAGTTTCTTACAAATTCGAATGAAAGGTGAATTTATTAAACACGATTAACATTTGCTATTAATTTCATCACATAATCAAAACTCATATGCTAAACAAAATTGAGATGGATACTGTTCTTCCCAGCATGAAAATGTTCTTTTCATCTCTGGGCACAATTTATGACAAAACGACCGTCACGACCTCTGAATTAGGCGACGCAATTGACGACCAAACAACGGCGCCCACTGCAAATCAGTCTTTTCAACTCCTTGCCCTATCGCACACACAGGTAGTTTTTTCAATAATTCGAAATACATAATTCATTATCATACAGATATGATATACACCATGTAAAATGATGGAAAATTAATAAATTTGTAATATTGTTGGGCAACAGAAAATGTGTAATATTGTAGTTTATTATAAGCCTAGAAATTACAAAAATAAATGTTTTACATTATCTTCATTTCCATCACTGGCATACGAAAGAATTATCACGTAATTCTTTCAATTAACAGAGCCTCTCTTCCATTTCTCTTACCTTCCTGGAAGAACATCTCGGACGGTGAGATATCAACGTCGGAAGTTGGGGTTATAGACTTGCCGCTGAGACGCGACTGATGTTTGCATTGGGAATCTGAGCCCAATGCCCACCCATTAGGGTGTCCCTTATTGCCCGAAATTTTTCTTGTTTTTCCAATTTGTTTGAGGCTCACCCCCTAAATATTTTCAAATTTTCTCGAAAATAAAATTTCATCTCAATATGTTAATATTAATCCGTGCCGACTTGAGCGCGAAATTTGAATGTTAGGGATCATTGATTTTGTTGTGTTATGTCAGTGGAAAACTACTAATATATTTTTAATATATAATTTTATATTACAATTTAATTCATTTTCAATCTTGTGGTATGATTTTATCTTTTCTTGTGGATACTTTTTTTCAGTGTTTTTTTCTTGTAATATGCGTACAGTGAACGATGTTCTTGAACAACAAAACAAAAATTGCTTTCGCTTAATCTACATTCAGTCGTCAATAAAAATCTTGCATTAATTCAACAGACCTTTCATCGCAGTCATTCACAGCTTTCAACTTTATAAATAACCTTTTATAAATAACCTTCTAATATGAATGAGTCGCTTTCCCAGGTCAAAAGACAGTTTTGAATGAAACTAGTATCCATCTTCAGGTAAGAGAACAGATAGTATCTGCTTTTGGTTGACACAAAGTCGACTATTGTTCTATTAAAATGAAGATTAAATTGAATTAGGAGATATATTGCATATTAACTAATTAATAATGAAAGAACTGGCAGGCCCCGTGACCGAGATCGCTAAAGCAGTAGTGGTGTGGCGATCTCGGACCGCAGGGTCGCGGGTTCGAGTCCTGCCTCGGGCATGAGTGTATTTGCGTACGTCTATATGTGTGTGTCCTTTCACCACTCACTATCATCATCATTCACCTCCATACCACCAGGGCTATCAAACCTGGGAAGTAAAAATCGGATCCAGCTAAATGCTGACCCCCTCCCGATGAACTGCATTCTCAGCATGCCTGCGTGGTCAGAAGTGGCCTGTCGAAATGAAAATTTAAAGAACGGTCACCGGGATACATTGCGCTTGCCACATTATTCTTCATCGAATTTTTCACAAAAAGGAATCTGTTACATGTGTAGATTGTCTCAGGCTAAATTCACTACCATTTTTATTTTGATTTGTAACGTCTACTTCATCATCAGAGAGGCGGTAAAACAGACAATTCTTCTAAAAAGTACTACATACGCTGTCTACATTTTTTAAAATTTTTTTGAAATTGTAGAATCTATCTTTCATGCGGGTTTAGAATTTTATAAAGCATCTTGATCAGGAGCTTTTACAAGCTGCACTGTCCTAAAGCCAGGGTTTGACATAACAGTTACAATCAACAGAGATATTATTTAAGAATTTTGAATTACACAAGATAGTTTAGATTCTGATCTTGGCAAGAGATATTTAATATTTAAAACGTGTCTGCTATCTATCGAGCTAGATGCATTACCCCGGGAATATGTATCTTTAGTTCGTTACTTTCATAAAAGTCCAACATTTCTTTAATTTCGGACTCATTAAAGAACATTCCATTATTCCCTTTGTCACTTTGAAATTAATGTCATTAAATATTTTCTAGTTTTCCTTAAAATGCTAAAAAAGGGTTGTCAGGATTGCTTGCTACATTACGTATTTTACATTCAAACACACATTGTAAAATAAGTTCATATATGTGATGAAGGCACGGAAAGAACGATGCTCTGTCCAAATTTTCTTCAAGAAAGACGTATACTCCTTCAAACGTCAAGTGTTGATACAGTTGTATCACAGCAAAGAATTTGTAATCTTTTTTCTTATTTTATTGATCTTCGTTGCACCTTTCTTCTCTATCGCCGAGATGTTCGTCTAGTCCTGCAAGATAGCTTTTACATTCTGGCTCTCTCTGTCGAAATGAAAACATCCTGTCTTCTTCCAACGTAATCATTTGTAAAGCAATCGGACGTGCAATATCAATAGATTGTTCAAATTATTTCTAAACTCTCCGCGGTGCTTCAAAATATCTTCACGCTTGTTAGCGTTTTTTTTGTAATTTTCTTCACTCCAAATAATACAAGTTAATAAGTTTTTGCGAACAATGCTGATTAGCTCTTGTCGGAATTCTTGCTTTCTTGCAAAATATCATGCACTCACGAACCACACGTTTAGCACTTGCACTAACTATTCATTTTACTTCCCATATGTTATAAAATAAAATTTCAAGCACTTGTTTATTTGATGGTAAATTGTGTCCAGTTATTTGAAGTTTTATATTAATTATTAATACTATCGCCTATTAAAAACCACACAGTTCTTCGGCACTGCATATGACACATATGTCACAATGTAAGATTAGCGACCTATAAACACGAGAGATACGATCAATTGAAATTCCTCTATCGTTGTGCTCGGGAGTGATTCGGCGGTGGGTGATAACTCTGGACATGTCCGTCATGCGAGTTCGCGCTCAACTCGGCACGAGTTAGAATGCTCCGATCTCAAGAAAATATTGTATAGGCATGGTTTAAGGGCATCCGAACAAAATTGGCGGGTGAGCGGTCAAAAATTTGAATGTCTGAAAATAGGGACACCCTACACACCCATGATCTACGACACTCCGCGTCTTTTCTTTGGGCAAAGAATTGAGAGGAACCGAGCTTTAGGTATCTGAAGATACGGAATGTCAATTCAAAAACAAACGACATCCTCGGTCTAGAACTTGACAAAAAATAGGGGTTCGGTACCGAACGACTAGGATTAGTGAAGTGGAAATGATTTAAACATACGTTTTCAAACAAGACAAAAAGAAAATAGAATGAATTTCAAGAAAAAAAGCTTAGAAAGTTATATGCCTTAAAATACATTAACGTGAAAACAGGCGATATAAATTTCGTCAGTATTGTTATTTTTCATTATTTTTATTTATAAGCCTATCTACAAAAACTACTGGTGCCACTAGATTGCTTCTGCATTGATCAACGTACAAATCTGGGAAACCACAAAAATATTTTGCACTTACTCAAAAGGATATGCAGTCTGACTGCCTCGAGATTTCGATAAACGGAAGCGAGAGCTCTATTGGGGAATCAGTTACTCAGCTGCACCAGCGCTTCGTATTTTAGTCATAGAGGTTTCTTCCTTAAGTCTTGCGTCTAAATTCTGTCAATTCGTTGAACCTGAAAATGTGATATTCCATTTGAGGTCGTAAAAGCTTGTTTGTAAACTTAACTGTGAACACATTCTTCAACACAAAGACTAGTGATGCTAAAACAAGCAACGTACTTTAACACCATGTATTTTCACGGCAAAATTACGTGAAAACTATTCAAATTTTCGAAAATTGTACATGTCCTTATTTCAAATCTATCTGTAAGGAACAAGATTTCTTTAGGGAAAAATCTCTACCCATATTATTTTAGTAGTAGGATAGACTCGAAAGTTTCGAAAAAATCAAGATTTTCAACGAATGTGAGACTTCCACCATTCTTTTAAACGTTCTTCAACAATAACCAACAACAAAATATAATCGAAAACAATAGAGTCACATTTTTTAAAGTTTTGAATCTGTCTCCGAGGCTTTATGTAAAATACCCCCCCCAGTTGAAATATCCAGGGACTGTGACATGTGTTAGATTGATTGGGGATTATGAATATTGGAGAACATCGGCAGAACGATTTACCCGTTTGCGTTGTTCACTCTGACGGACGTTTTGCTGTCATTCGAGTTTTCTGCTATCAAGAACCCACAAAACATGGATTCTCGCTACAACCACGTGATAGATAATTTTTTTAAAAATAAATTTAGCCACTGAATTCATCGACTTTTCTGTTACCAGGGTATATAATAAGAGTTTTTATATCAAAAATGTGCCGTTTTATCGCGCAGCATTACATAAATTTCTCTTGACTTCTGTTCTTTTTTCCTCTTGAGAAATTATTAATTGAAATTACTGACTCCTTGCCTCACTCTTCCCCTCACCTCTCGCTATTCCGTTCATTACAGACACTCTCCCTATCAGTAAAACAAGTACTATTAGACCAGCTCCATGCCACTGACAAATAACATACGTGAACCCATCCGCTGCGAGCAGCCTTAATCAAAAATGACCCATTTTGGACTAACACTGCTTTTCCACTCACACATTCAGTTATAATTTGCATTTCATGCAAATTTACGCAAACTTTCACATATTTAAAAAAATGTACATGACCTTATTTGAAGATTATATTTGGTGAAACAGATTTCATTGAACGTTTACAGTTTTCCGAAAATTTACTGAGTTAACCGAAATGGAACCTATGCCAATTTTAAGCGTATTTTGCTCTAACAGAGAAAACATTAATCCAAACATTTGGAGTAATTTTTAGGACATATTGAAAATTTTATTGAGATGTTCATACCTGCCAAAAATCGAAAATCCGTTACAAATTCAAGGAACCTTGATTTGGACAGTCGATTGAAGAAAGGTTAATATTGCATAAAATCTTTTGAAAGTTTTAGGCGCTATTATTGACCACAGACAGAGAAGTTTGGGTGTGAAACCAAGTTTTCGATTAAGAAGCAATCAGAAAATACATATATTGACTACAAAATGTATTAGAGGATGAAATTTACTATATATAGGAACAAAATGTATCCAATTTTCAGTATCAGGGACCTGCTAAATAATTTTTTCTGTCAACTCATCGCAGTTTGGGGCAGAATTACAAGGAATTTCAGTATTTCACAAAGGTGGAAAGCACGTGTTCAAAATATAAGGTATTTTGAGAAAAGGATGAGCCTTGGGGGGTGGGTGTAGGGAATGACTATGGGAGAGCCTAAGAAGTAATGGATTGAAGAGAAAGAGGCCAGTACTAGAGCAAAGTAAAGATAACAGGGTTAGAGTGGCGATGGAAGGAGAACGAATTTAAAGCGGTGGCTACTCAGAGCTACTGTGGTATACAAAGTTCATCTGCTTGAGTGCTCACCACAGAGTCGCCCTTCCGACTCGACCTTACCACTCCAGGGTAAGGGTACTTGGTCGCAATGAGGATGGGAAGGCTGAGTGTATTTGCTACTCTGCAAGACCTGCCCTCTCTTTCCTCTATTTGATATTTCAAAACTGGAGGTTCTGGTATCTGCCAAGTACTAGATTGGAATGAAATATTTCATGATTTTCATGGAGCGGCAAGTGTGACGTAACGAAATATTTTTCTTGTGGTGCCCGATTTTTTCATCTCATACGCCCGACTTTTTCTTGATACATCACATATTTTTTATTTTCCAATTCTCAGGACATGAATTTGTATTTTAAAATGTCTCCATACGGATAACATTGAACGTTGATACGAAGGAATAGTAATTATTAGTTGAATGAAATTACAATTCCCAAAAATAAATTTCTATATTGATCAAATCAAATTATATTGTTTAGACATTAACAATAAAAATTGAAGAAGAAAACAAATAACTATATTATTTACATCAGGTATTGCCATTCCATTATAAACTTTTTATCAATTTATTGTATCAAAGAATGCATGACACATCTTCTTTTTGGTGGTTTCCTGTTCGCACATCACACAAGCTTCTCCATTGCATCATCAACGCCCAATTTAATTTATCGCAATTATTTCCATAGTCCATACGTTCTTGTCTCACTTCCATTCATAAATATAATATATATCACGTAACTCTTCATACTTGCAAAAAGATTAATCTGTAAAACATTATATCAAAAAACGTCCTCCCACGAACTTTATATATATATATATATACACACATTAGGCTGTATCGAAAAAAATATAATTCAATGGCTTAGTGAAAAAAGTTAGTTTTCGATGCAAGAACAACATCGGCACCAATAAAACCGTTTTTAAAATGGGTTTAGGGGTGCCACAAACCCCATAAACATCCCATTTTTCGGTCGTTGTTCGCTACTTTTAGAAATTGAATAAATATTATTTGACCCGATTTTCAGCAGCCGATCTCCACCCCGTCCAATGTCCAACGGGTTTGCACATAAATAATACTCAATATAAACGCATGTAATGTGATATGTTACACAAATTAGAACTAGAAGTTCTACAAAGTATCAAAGACCTATCAATAATAGTTATCCATCTTTAGATTCGAGGATACCTTTTCAATTTAGTCCCACTCTCTACCCGGCTGCTACCTATGTTGCCTAACGGATCTACCGCCTCCATGGGCATTAGAGCATCTTTAGCATTCTAAGACTTCACAAATGTACTCCTATGTTCATCTCGTACCAGGAGAGGTGGCATCTACCGATGCCGTTCAGGGCATCAACCGATGTCACTGCAGCGCCTCTGACCTGGAGGCCCTGGTTCGACTCCCGACAGTGGCAGGATTTTCTTCACAAGCTTGTTAGCTAGGTCGAGTTCAGTCGCTGTCTGGAGGAGAATTCTAGGGGCTGGCAGCTCTGATCGTGTTCCGTGGTTTCTCCGATCAACACCAGGCGAATGCCGGAGCAGTACCCTAACAACGGAGCCGGGGACCGCGCACGATCTTTCCTCCCTTTCCTTAAATCTTGTCCCAGCTGGGAGCGAAGCGTGAGATACGCCGCGAACCGACGGTTGATCGGCGCCGCATCTCACCAATGAGGGATGTTCACCGACTCCTCCCGAGGAAAATATACACTACACTTACGGCGTTAATGACCTCGGCAGGTGACGCGCCCAGAATCACTAATCAGTCAATCAAAATTCACCTCTGTGCTGCAGCCTTGCAGTACACTGGTGGCATCCGATGTCCATTGACATCAGGTGTGTCGTAAACAGTAGCAGGCGAAGGGAGTTCGTCGGCGCGCGCAGTGGCCGCGGAAGCGGAGACCTCCAAACGCGGAAGCGGAATAACATTATCAAATTAGCATTTTTTGGACGTTTTAAATCGTTGCTTTTGAATGTTTTTTCGGAATTTGTTCTTATTTCTGGACGACTAACGAAATCATAAGCACTTCTCACATGGAAGGATGATTAGTTTTTCTTCGATTTCTACGCGCATTGGAAATTAGTAAATATAAATGAGAATCCTGCAACCTAAAAATGCTGTTGAACAAAACCACGGAAACGGTTTTCCAAAAGGTAGCACGCACTCTTCAAGAAAAACAAATACAATTCTATCGTAACACATTAGACTATATTAAAAATTTTCCTCGAATACTGCTTTGATATAGCACATTGTATATGGATATACAACGTTTCTTTAATCCCAAGGACAAGAAAGAAGATACTTACCTTTCTAAATAAAATCTCTTGTGTTACGAGTCACTTCGTAAGTTATATAGCAAAATGTTCAGAAAACTCTTAATCACTCTCCCCCCCCTCTGCCTCTGTCTTTATATTTGTTCTGTTCTATGGCTCGACAGCCTCCTACAGGCCTTAGCAGAACAGCGGTGACCCCGCCGTTTGGCCATGGGATAAAGAGTTCGTTTGGCTATCACGAAGGCATTCCTTCACCATATAAATTGTCTTCATAACATGTGTGTGAGACTTCCCACCGTCACACAGCAATAGATACTCGGGCGGGTACCGATATATTTTATATATATTGACTAATTTTTGTTTTAAATTATTTGTGATAGTAACACTCCGCTAAGAGAGGGAGAACTTTATTTACTTTGATTATTTACAATGGCATGGCGAAGACATAGGTCCAACATAGGTCGCCGAATTCCATCAAATGTGCGTCTCGCAACCTTACGTGCAACCCATACTGATGACCAGCGAGAGACAGTAATAATAATAATAATAATAATAATAATAATAATAATAATAATAACTCCACCTAGGGAGTACACGACCTTGCAGTTGGTGGTGGAGCTTGAGTACCCCCATGAGCCTTAAAGCTATGTCAGTGGTAGCCTAGCTACCGGTGGGGCCTCCCTTGCTGAATGGGTTGAAGGTGAGGGGTCAGACGAAGAAGTACTCCATTTTGAGGAGAGTGGGAAGTAAGTAGAGAGGGAAGGGTCATGAACCTTTGGACTTCCTGTTGTCGGCCCATAGAGGGTACAGGAGAGAAACTGGTTTGGCACACCAGGCCACTGATTAGAGTGGAGGCCCGAACCTTGCATTAGCCAGCGAAGGAGGCTGCCTTCAGCAGTCAGTGAAAATCCCGTAGGGTTTAGTAATGCCGACTGGCGATCGGAGGGACCCTTGCTGGGCCCTGCGGGGGGATGCCCCGAGGCCACTGTGGGTCGCAGTAACGGATGGCAGGAAACAACCCGAGGGTTAAGTGTGATCTGTGAACTCGAACTTGCGTCCTGCGAATCTTCAATTCAAACCAATGAGCAAAATGGATAGAACAAGCAATGTAATGAATCTTAACGTGCCTTGTTCTACCAATGTCCCATACCTGCTCAGAAACCGAGCTAATGTCACCTTGTCGACGTCTGGCCATCCCACGGATGCTAGTCCCAGGGACCCAGAGCCGGCAGTAGCTCGAAGCCATCGTCAGAGATGGACCCGGGATGAATTAAAGGAGGTGATGTGGTGCTTTTACTACGCAAAAGCGAAAAATGGGGGCTCTGAAATAGAAGTTTTCAAGGTATGGAGAGAGCGGAACCCAGATATGAGACCTACCCTAGACTCAAAGAAGCTTGCCAGTCAACGACGATACATACTCAGCAGTGGAAAATTCACAGCAGATCAACTTGCTGACATTGAGAGAAATGCGGAATATGTACTTCGCTCGAACAATCCACATGACGAACATGTAGAACTTGAAAATGATGATCCCGTGGAAGGTTCATCGCTTTCCAGTGAAACACACGTCAGTGGTGAAAACTCATCTGGCAATGAATTACACGATAAGGACATGATGCGAAATCTCCTTCGGCGCGAGATAGAAAGAGTTAGTCAACTTCCGTTTGAATCTCGCGAACCGTTGAGGAGAATATACGAAAATGCCAAAGCTAAAAGAGTGATAGAAACAGTTAATTCTGTCTTAAATGAGGTGGTGGAGACCCCAGGCAGAGATCTAGATATTACTGAAATCAATCACATCATATATGCAACTGGATATCTAGTATCTCAGATAATTTTGGGGCCAGCCAAGAACACCGACGGCCGACACCAAAACAGAGTAAACAGCTCTGTACCCCCATGGATGAACAGAATTATGAAACGGATAGCCGACACCCGGCGTGAAATATCATTCTTAGCTGAGGCATCTTCTAAATCAACGCACACCTCTAAAGTTCAACGAAAAATATTCAATGTTGAACAAAAATACCAAATTGAAAATGACACCAGCAGGCTAATGGTAGTTGAGAAGCTAAAAGAGAAAATTCAAGCATGGGCTCAACGAATAAGAAGGTACAAACGTAGAATAGATTTCCGTGTACAGAACCGGTTGTTTGAAACAGACGCGAAGAGATTCTATCGCAACCTGACTCAAAAACCGAATGGCAAAGCTGTTACTCCTTCAAAAGATGACGTCGAAGCATTTTGGACAGGAATCTGGGAAGAGAGCAGATCCTACAACAAAGAAGCATCTTGGCTTCAATCTGAAGTTGATGCTGCCGATGAACTTGTAGAAACAGTGGAAGATGTTCACCAATTCTCGGAAGAGGACCTCTTCCAAGCAATTAAGAACATGGGAAACTGGAAGTCCCCCGGGATTGATAAGATCCAGATTTATTGGATTAAGAAATTAACAGCAATACATTCTCATCTAGCAAAGGCTGTTAATAAAATTTTTGAAAACCCAAAGGAAATCCCGGAATGGCTCACACGCGGCATCACGTATTTGCTACCCAAAGCGGGAGACAGCTCTTTGGCGAAGAACTACAGGCCAATTACTTGTCTGCCAGTACTGTACAAAGTTATAACTTCAGCTATAGCTGACAAAATGTATAGACATCTAGATAAGAATCATCTAATGCCAGCTGAACAAAAAGGATGTCGTAAAGGCTCTTATGGGTGTAAGGAAATCTTGCTACTGAATAAAGTCATCTTGAATGATGTAAAGAAACGCAAACGTAATTTGAGCATGGCTTGGGTTGACTACCAAAAGGCCTTTGATAGTGTACCACACGATTGGATTTTGAAGACCCTGGAGATCTATCGATTTCATCCTAGACTTGTTGAGTTTTGCAAGGCTAGTATGAAGTCGTGGAGTACCAGGTTACTAATCCACAGCGGAAAGGAAGCAGTAGAAACCAGAAGTATTCAGATTAACAGGGGTATTTTTCAAGGAGATTCACTATCCCCTCTGCTGTTTTGCATTAGTTTGATCCCACTATCGAGACAGTTGTCGCAAGCTGACTTTGGTTTTAAGCTCCATGGTGATGAAAGGCCAGTATCACATTTGTTTTACATGGATGATCTGAAAGTGTTTGCCAAGAATGAAGCGATTCTCTCCCAAATGCTGTCTGTCGTGAATGACTTTAGCAATGACATCTGCATGAAGTTTGGTCTTGACAAGTGTGCAAAAATCAATTTAAAAGAGGGAAACTCACAACGTCTGAGAATATTGAAATTGATACGCACACTGTGATTCAAGATCTTGAGCCAGGTAAAACTTACAAATATCTGGGCATTGAAGAATGTGAAACCATCTCGAATGACAGAATGAAAGAGAGAATTCGTAGGGAGTATTATAGAAGAGTGAGACTGGTCCTGCAGTCCGCTCTGAATTCCAGGAATAAAATATCTGCAATAGGTAGTTTGGCGGTACCTGTAGCCGAATACAGTTTTGGACTAGTGGACTGGACTGAGCAAGAAATTCGCACCATGGATCGAAAAACCAGAAAACTGCTGACAATGCATCATGTTTCCCACCCTCGAGCTGATATACATAGACTTTATGTGGCACGTAAGGAAGGAGGAAGAGGCCTCAGACAAATTGAGGCCTCCTGGCACAACGCAATAGTCGGGTTGGGTAAGTATGTAGTCAGCCATCAAGACGACCCTCTAATGAGGCAGGTCATGAAATCTGACCGAAGAATGGGAAACAGAGGCATTGTTAGTGTAGCAAGAAACATTGCGAAGAAAACTAGGCAAGACACGTCGAATAACACAGACACTGAACTTCTGATGCTGCTAAACATGAAGTGTGAGACACAAAAAATGTTAAAGAAATCGTGGAGAGACAAACCACTCCACGGTCAATACCTAAAAAGAATGGACAAGGTGCAGATCAATAAAGATCAATCATTTATGTGGCTTAAAATGGGAAGGATGAAGCCAGAATCGGAAGCACTTGTAATAGCTGCCCAAGATCAGGCCTTGAGAACACGACATTATGATAAAGCGGTTCTCAAAATTTCCCAAGATGACAAATGCCGCATTTGCCTGGAGCAAGTAGAAACCATTGATCATATTGTCTCAGCTTGTCCAATCCTAGCAAAGACCGAATACCTTAAAAGACATGACAGGGTGTGTAGCTACCTCCACTGGCAGATCTGTACCGCCCTCGAAGTTCCAAACACATGCCCCAAGTGGTACGAACACTCACCGAAACCGGTGACGTCTGTTGGATTGTGTACGATATTGTACGACCAACAAATTCAAACTGATCGCACGATAGCGGCAAACAAACCGGATATAGTTATCCGGGATTTGGCGAAAAAATCGTGTTTACTTATCGAATGTTGCTGTACCTTGCGATCAAAACGTCGTTACCAAGGAGGCAGAGAAACGTCTTAAATACAAGAGTTGGAAATCGAGATCAGCCGAATGTGGGGCGTAAAGCACAGGTCGTCCCGATAGTTATCGGAGCTCTGGGATTTGTTCCGCAAAATTTGAGTAAGAACTTGTCTAAACTCCCAGGTAATTCAAAAGACTGGGAAGTGCAAGAAATTGCTTTATTTGGAACAGCCCACATTTTGCGTAAAGTATTGTAGAGGCACTGATAGTCACCGAATCTGCTCCTTAGGTAGCTGTTGCAACCTGGAGTAGATTTTATATTCAGCCGACGCATAAGATCTTTAGTCGTGATGTAATGGAATAATAATAATAATAATAATAATAATAATAATAATAATAATAATAACAATAAGTGCTAGAAATTTGTTTATTTGGAACAGCCGAGCTTTTGCGCAAAGTATTGTAGAGGCCATGACAGTCACCGATCTGCTCCTCGCCTGCGGTAGCTGGTTGCAACCTGGAGTAGATTTTATATTCACCGACTCATAACATTTTAGGTCGTGATGTAATGGAAAAATAATAATAATAACATTCTCATCTAGCAAAGGCTGTCAATACCATTTTGAAAACCAAAGGACTCCCGGAATGGCCACAACGCGCCATCACATATTTGCTACACCACAAGCCGTGCGACAGCTCTTGGCGAAGACCTGCAGGCCAATTACTTGTCTGCCAGTACTGTTCAAAGTTAATCAACTGCCGCCATATCTGACCAAAATGTACAGACATCTAGATAAGAATCCTCTAATGCCAGCTGAACAAAAGGACGTCGCAAAGGCTCTTATGG